>CATKUP010000686.1:0-91000 GCA_949786385.1 Onychomys leucogaster
CCAGGCTCTGAGTCTTCCTACAAGCAAGACTTCGTTTCAGGTAAGGGCAGTCACTTTTCTGTTCAAACGAACTACATCGTTCACTGAGCTCACACGTTTCTCATCTTAACTGACAAGCATTTGAAGTTAGAGGGTCAGTGCTTTGTATCAGTTTCAGAAGCATATTTGGACTAGATATGGTCCATATGTGTAGGAAACACTGTTCTTTTGTTCTGGGCACACTCAGATTTCCTGCTGTCTTAGAGACTCTAGAAAGCAAGAGTGTGCTTCTCGCTCTAAAGCAGAGTGTGATCCATGGATGAGAACTATGCTGTGTGTTTCCCTTCAGAAATGGACTTAAATCCCATGCTCTGTGTCTTACTACAAGCAAGACTTCGTTTCAGGTAAGGGCAGTCACTTTTCAGTTCAAACGAACTACATCGTTCACGAAGCTCACACGTTTCTCATCTTAACTGACAAGCATTGGAAGTTAGAGGACCAGTGCTTTGTATCTGTTTCAGAAGCAGAGTTGGACTAGATATGGTCCCTATGTTTAGGAAACACCGTACTTTAGTTCTCATCACACTCACTTTTCCTGCTCTCTTAGAGAATTTAGAAAGCAAGAGCGTGCTTCTCGATCTAAAGCAGAGTGTGATCCATGGATGAGAACACTGCTGTGTGTTTCACATCAGAAATGGAGTTACATCCCAGGCTCTGAGTCTTCCTACAAGCAAGACTTCGTTTCAGGTAAGGACAGTCACTTTTCTGCACAAACAAACAACATCGTTCACGAAGCTCACACATTTCTCATCTTTACTGACAAGCATTGGATGTTAGAGGACCAGTGCTTTGTATCAGTTTCAGAAGAAGAGTTGGACTAGATATGGTCTGTATGTGTAGGAAACACCGTTCTTTTGTTCTCAGCACACACACGTTTCCTGCTGTCTTATAGACTATAGAAAGCAACTGCATGCTTCTTTCTAAAGCAGAGTGTGATCCATGGATGAGAACTATGCTGTGTGCTTGCCTTCAGAAATGGAGTTAAATCCCAGGCTCTGAGTCTTCCTACAAGCAAGACTTCGTTTCAGGTAAGGGCAGTCACTTTTCAGCTCAAATGAACTACATCGTTCATGAAGCTCACACGTTTCACATCTTAACAGACAAGCATTGGATGTTAGAGGACCAGTGCTTTGTATCAGTTTCAGAAGCAGAGTTCGACTAGATATGGTCCGTATGTGTACGAAACACCGTTCTTTTGTTCTCTGCAAACTCACTTTCCTGCTGTCTTAGAGACTCTAGAAAGAAGAGCATGCTTCTTGTTCAAACGCAGAGTGTGATCAATGGATGAGAACACTGCTGTGTGTTTCACTTCAGAAACGGAGTTAAATCCCAGGCTCTGAGTCTTCCTACAAGCAAGACTTCGTTTCACGTGAGGGCAGTCAGTTTCCTGCTCAAAAGAACTACATCGTTCACGAAGCTCACACGTTTCTCATCTTAACTGACAAGCATTGGATGTAAGATGGTCAGTGCTTTTTTTCAGTTTCAGAAGCAGATTTGGACTACATATGGTCCATATGTGTAGGAAACACCCTTCTTCTGTTCTAGACACACTCAGATTTCGTGCTGTATTAGAGAATCTAGAAAGCAAGAGTGTGCTTCTCGCTCTAAAGCATAGTGTGATCCATGGATGAGAACTATGCTGTGTGTTTCCCTTCAGAAATGGACTTAAATCCCAGGCTCTGTGTCTTACTACAAGCAAGACTTCGTTTCAGGTAAGGGCAGTCACTTTTCAGTTCAAAGGAACTACATCATTCACTAAGCTCACACGTTTCTGATCTTAACTGACAAGCATTGGATGTTAGAGGACCACTGCTTTGTATCACTTTCAGAAGCAGAGTTGGACTAGATATGGTCCGTATGTGTAGGAAAACTGATCATTTGTTCTGGGCACACTCACGTTTCCTGCTGTCTTAGAGACTCTAGAAAGCAAGAGCGTGCTTCTTGCTCTAAAACAGAGTGTGATCTATGGATGAGACTATGATGTGTGTTTCACTTCAGAAATGGAGTTAAATCCCATGCTCTGTGTCTCCCTACAAGCAAGATTTCGTGTCAGGTAAGGGCAGTGACTTTTCTGCTCAAACGAACTACATCGTTCACGAAGCTCACACGTTTCTCATCTTAACTGACAAGCATTGGATGTTAGAGGACCACTGCTTTGTATCACTTTCAGAAGCAGAGTTGGACTAGATATGGTCCGTATGTGTAGGAAAACTGATCATTTGTTCTGGGCACACTCACGTTTCCTGCTGTCTTAGAGACTCTAGAAAGCAAGAGCGTGCTTCTTGCTCTAAAACAGAGTGTGATCTATGGATGAGACTATGATGTGTGTTTCCCTTCAGAAATGGACTTAAATCCCAGGCTCTGTGTCTTACTACAAGCAAGACTTCGTTTCAGGTAAGGGCAGTCACTTTTCAGTTCAAAGGAACTACATCATTCACTAAGCTCACACGTTTCTCATCTTAACTGACAAGCATTGGTTGTTAGAGGACCACTGCTTTGAATCACTTTCAGAAGCAGACTTGGACTATATATGGTCCGTATTTGTAGGAAACACCGTTCTTTTGTTCTCAGCACACTCACGTTTCCTGCTGTCTTAAAGACTGTAGAAAGCAAGAGCGTGCTTCTCGCTCTAAAGCAGAGTGTGATCCATGGATGAGAACTATGCTGTGTGTTTCCCTTCAGAAAAGGAGTTAAATCCCAGGCTCTGTGTCTTCCTACAAGCAAGACTTCGTTTCAGGTAAGGGCAGTCACTTTTCTGCTCAAACGAACTACATCGTTCACGGAGCTCAGATGTTTCTCATCTTAACAGACAAGCATTGGATGTTAGAGGACCAGTGCTTTGTATCAGTTTCAGAAGCAGAGTTGGACTAGATATTGTCCGTATGTGTAGGAAACACCGTTCTTTTGTTCTCAGCACACTCACGTTTCCTGCTGTCTTAGAGACTCTAGAAAGCAAGAGCGTGCTTCTTTCTAAAGCAGAGTGTGATCCATGGATGAGAACTATGCAGTGTGTTTGCCTTCAGAAATGGAGTTAAATCCCAGGCTCTGAGTCTTCCTACAAGCAAGACTTCGTTTCAGGTAAGGGCAGTCACTTTTCTGCTCAAACGAACTACATCGTTCACTGAGCTCACACGTTTCTCATCTTAACTGACAAGCATTGGAAGTTAGAGTGTCAGTGCTTTGTATCAGTTTCAGAAGCCGATTTGGACTAGATATGGTCCATATGTGTAGGAAACACCGTTCTTTTGTTCTGGGAACACTCAGATTTCCTGCTGTCTTAGAGACTCTAGAAAGCAAGAGTGTGCTTCTTGCTCTAAAGCAGAGTGTGATCCATGGATGAGAACTATGCTGTGTGTTTCCCTTCAGAAATGGACTTAAATCCAAGGCTCTGTGTCTTACTATAAGCAAGACTTCGTTTCAGGTAAGGGCAGTCACTTTTCAGTTCAAAGGAACTACATCATTCACTAAGCTCACATGTTTCTCATCTTAACTGACAAGCATTGGTTGTTAGAGGACCACTGCTTTGTATCACTTTCAGAAGCAGACTTGGAGTAGATATGGTCCGTATGTGTAGGAAACACCGTTCTTTTGTTCTCAGCACACTCACGTTTCCTGCTGTCTTAGAGACTGTAGAAAGCAAGAGCGTGCTTCTCGCTCTAAAGCAGAGTGTGATCCATGGATGAGAACTATGCTGTGTGTTTCCCTTCAGAAAAGGAGTTAAATCCCAGGCTCTGTGTCTTCCTACAAGCAAGACTTCGTTTCAGGTAAGAGCAGTCACTTTTCTGCTCAAAGGAACTACATCGTTCACGGAGCTCAGATGTTTCTCACCTTAACAGACAAGCATTGGATGTTAGAGGACCAGTGCTTTGTATCAGTTTCAGAAGCAGAGTTGGACTAGATATGGTCCGTATGTGTAGGAAACACCGTTCTTTTGTTCTCAGCACACTCACGTTTCCTGCTGTCTTAGAGACTCTAGAAAGCAAGAGCGTGCTTCTTTCTAAAGCAGAGTGTGATCCATGGATGAGAACTATGCAGTGTGTTTGCCTTCAGAAATGGAGTTAAATCCCAGGCTCTGAGTCTTCCTACAAGCAAGACTTCGTTTCAGGTAAGGGCAGTCACTTTTCTGCTCTAACGAACTACATCGTTCACTGATCTCACACGTTTCTCATCTTAACTGACAAGCATTGGAAGTTAGAGGATCAGTGCTTTGTATCAGTTTCAGAACTAGATTTGGACTAGATATGGTCCATATGTGTAGGAAACACCGTTCTTTTGTTCTGGGCACACACAGATTTCCTGCTGTCTTAGAGACTCTAGAAAGCAAGAGTGTGCTTCTCGCTCTAAAGCAGAGTGTGATCCATGGATGAGACTATGCTCTGTGTTTCACTTCAGAAATGGAGTTAAATCCCATGCTCTGTGTCTCCCTACAAGCAAGACTTCGTTTCAGGTAAGGGCAGTCACTTTTCTGCTCAAACGAACTACATCGTTCACGAAGCTCACACGTTTCTCATCTTAACTGACAAGCATTGGATGTTAGAGGACCAGTGCTTTGTATCTGTTTCAGAAGCAGAGTTGGACTAGATATGGTGCCTATGTGTAGGAAACACCGTACTTTAGTTCTCAACACACTCACGTTTCCTGCTGTCTTAGAGACTTTAGAAAGCAAGAGCGTGCTTCTCGCTCTAAAGCAGAGTGTGATCCATGGATGAGAACACTGCTGTGTGTTTCACATCAGAAATGGAGTTACATCCCAGGCTCTGAGTCTTCCTACAAGCAAGACTTCGTTTCAGGTAAGGACAGTCACTTTTCTGCTCAAACGAACTACATCGTTCACGAAGCTCACACATTTCTCATCTTTACTGACAAGCATTGGATGTTAGAGGACCAGTGCTTTGTATCAGTTTCAGAAGAAGAGTTGGACTAGATATGGTCCGTATGTGTAGGAAACACCGTTCTTTTGTTCTCAGCACACTCACGTTTCCTGCTGTCTTATAGACTATAGAAAGCAAGAGCATGCTTCTTTCTAAAGCAGAGTGTGATCCATGGATGAGAACTATGCTGTGTGCTTTCCTTCAGAAATGGAGTTAAATCCCAGGATCTGAGTCTTCCTACAAGCAAGACTTCGTTTCAGGTAAGGGCAGTCCCTTTTCTGCTCAAACGAACTACATCGTTCACTGAGCTCACACGTTTCTCATCTTAACTGACAAGCATTTTAAGTTAGATGGTCAGTGCTTTGTATCAGTTTCAGAAGCAGATTTGGACTAGATAAGGTCCATATGTGTAGGAAACACCGTTCTTTTGTTCTGAGCACACTCAAATTTCCTGCTGTCTTAGAGACTCTAGAAAGCAAGAGTGTGCTTCTCACTCTAAAGCAGAGTGTGATCCATGGATGAAAACTATGCTGTATGTTTCCCTTCAGAAAAGTAGTTAAATCCCAGGCTCTATGTCTTCCTACAAGCAAGACTTCGTTTCAGGTAAGGGCAGTCACTTTTCAGCTCAAATGAACTACATCGTTCACGAAGCTCACACGTTTCACATCTTAACAGACAAGCATTGGATGTTAGAGGACCAGTGCTTTGTATCAGTTTCAAAAGCAGAGTTCGACTAGATATGGTCCGTATGTGTAGGAAACACCGTTCTTTTGTTCTCAGGACACTCACGTTTCCTGCTGTCTTAGAGACTCTAGAAAGCAAGAGCGTGCTTCTTTCTAAAGCAGAGTGTGATCCATGGATGAGAACTATGCAGTGTGTTTGCCTTCAGAAATGGAGTTAAATCCCAGGCTCTGAGTCTTCCTACAAGCAAGACTTCGTTTCAGGTAAAGGCAGTCACTTTTCTGCTCAAACGAACTACATCGTTCACTGAGCTCACACGTTTCTCATCTTAACTGACAAGCTTTGGAAGTTAGAGGGTCAGTGCTTTGTATCAGTTTCAGAAGCATATTTGGACTAGATATGGTCCATATGTGTAAGAAACACCGTTCTTTTGTTCTGGGCACACTCAGATTTCCTGCTGTCTTAGAGACTCTAGAAAGCAAGAGTGTGCTTCTCGCTCTAAAGCAGAGTGTGATCCATGGATGAGAACTATGCTGTGTGTTTCCCTTCAGAAATGGACTTAAATCCCATGTTCTGTGTCTTACTACAAGCAAGACTTCGTTTCAGGTAAGGGCAGTCACTTTTCAGTTCAAACGAACTACATCGTTCACGAAGCTCACACGTTTCTCATCTTAACTGACAAGCATTGGATGTTAGAGGACCAGTGCTTTTTATCTGTTTCAGAAGCAGAGTTGGACTAGATATGGGCCCTATGTTTAGGAAACACCGTACTTTAGTTCTCATCACACTCACGTTTCCTGCTGTCTTAGAGACTTTAGAAAGCAAGAGCGTGCTTCTCGATCTAAAGCAGAGTGTGATCCATGGATGAGAACACTGCTGTGTGTTTCACATCAGAAATGGAGTTACATCCCAGGCTCTGAGTCTTCCTACAAGCAAGACTTCGTTTCAGGTAAGGACAGTCACTTTTCTGCACAAACAAACTACATCGTTCACGAAGCTCACACATTTCTCATCTTTACTGACAAGCATTGGATGTTAGAGGACCAGTGCTTTGTATCAGTTTCAGAAGAAGAGTTGGACTAGATATGGTCTGTATGTGTAGGAAACACCGTTCTTTTGTTCTCAGCACACACACGTTTCCTGCTGTCTTATAGACTATAGAAAGCAACAGCATGCTTCTTTCTAAAGCAGAGTGTGATCCATGGATGAGAACTATGCTGTGTGCTTGCCTTCAGAAATGGAGTTAAATCCCAGGCTCTGAGTCTTCCTACAAGCAAGACTTCGTTTCAGGTAAGGGCAGTCACTTTTCAGCTCAAATGAACTACATCGTTCATGAAGCTCACACGTTTCACATCTTAACAGACAAGCATTGGATGTTAGAGGACCAGTGCTTTGTATCAGTTTCAGAAGCAGAGTTCGACTAGATATGGTCCGTATGTGTACGAAACACCGTTCTTTTGTTCTCTGCAAACTCACTTTCCTGCTGTCTTAGAGACTCTAGAAAGAAGAGCATGCTTCTTGTTCAAACGCAGAGTGTGATCAATGGATGAGAACACTGCTGTGTGTTTCACTTCAGAAACGGAGTTAAATCCCAGGCTCTGAGTCTTCCTACAAGCAAGACTTCGTTTCACGTGAGGGCAGTCAGTTTCCTGCTCAAAAGAACTACATCGTTCACGAAGCTCACACGTTTCTCATCTTAACTGACAAGCATTGGATGTAAGATGGTCAGTGCTTTTTTTCAGTTTCAGAAGCAGATTTGGACTACATATGGTCCATATGTGTAGGAAACACCCTTCTTCTGTTCTAGACACACTCAGATTTCGTGCTGTATTAGAGAATCTAGAAAGCAAGAGTGTGCTTCTCGCTCTAAAGCATAGTGTGATCCATGGATGAGAACTATGCTGTGTGTTTCCCTTCAGAAATGGACTTAAATCCCAGGCTCTGTGTCTTACTACAAGCAAGACTTCGTTTCAGGTAAGGGCAGTCACTTTTCAGTTCAAAGGAACTACATCATTCACTAAGCTCACACGTTTCTGATCTTAACTGACAAGCATTGGATGTTAGAGGACCACAGCTTTGTATCACTTTCAGAAGCAGAGTTGGACTAGATATGGTCCGTATGTGTAGGAAAACTGATCATTTGTTCTGGGCACACTCACGTTTCCTGCTGTCTTAGAGACTCTAGAAAGCAAGAGCGTGCTTCTTGCTCTAAAACAGAGTGTGATCTATGGATGAGACTATGATGTGTGTTTCACTTCAGAAATGGAGTTAAATCCCATGCTCTGTGTCTCCCTACAAGCAAGACTTCGTGTCAGGTAAGGGCAGTGACTTTTCTGCTCAAACGAACTACATCGTTCACGAAGCTCACACGTTTCTCATCTTAACTGACAAGCATTGGATGTTAGAGGACCACTGCTTTGTATCACTTTCAGAAGCAGAGTTGGACTAGATATGGTCCGTATGTGTAGGAAAACTGATCATTTGTTCTCAGCACACTCACGTTTCCTGCTGTCTTAGAGACTCTAGAAAGCAAGAGCGTGCTTCTTGCTCTAAAACAGAGTGTGATCTATGGATGAGACTATGATGTGTGTTTCCCTTCAGAAATGGACTTAAATCCCAGGCTCTGTGTCTTACTACAAGCAAGACTTCGTTTCAGGTAAGGGCAGTCACTTTTCAGTTCAAAGGAACTACATCATTCACTAAGCTCACACGTTTCTCATCTTAACTGACAAGCATTGGTTGTTAGAGGACCACTGCTTTGAATCACTTTCAGAAGCAGACTTGGACTAGATATGGTGCCTATGTGTAGGAAACACCGTACTTTAGTTCTCAACACACTCACGTTTCCTGCTGTCTTAGAGACTTTAGAAAGCAAGAGCGTGCTTCTCGCTCTAAAGCAGAGTGTGATCCATGGATGAGAACACTGCTGTGTGTTTCACATCAGAAATGGAGTTACATCCCAGGCTCTGAGTCTTCCTACAAGCAAGACTTCGTTTCAGGTAAGGACAGTCACTTTTCTGCTCAAATGAACTACATCGTTCACGAAGCTCACACATTTCTCATCTTTACTGACAAGCATTGGATGTTAGAGGACCAGTGCTTTGTATCAGTTTCAGAAGAAGAGTTGGACTAGATATGGTCCGTATGTGTAGGAAACACCGTTCTTTTGTTCTCAGCACACTCACGTTTCCTGCTGTCTTATAGACTATAGAAAGCAAGAGCGTGCTTCTCGCTCTAAAGCAGAGTGTGATCCATGGATGAGAACTATGCTGTGTGTTTCCCTTCAGAAAAGGAGTTAAATCCCAGGCTCTGTGTCTTCCTACAAGCAAGACTTCGTTTCAGGTAAGGGCAGTCACTTTTCTGCTCAAAGGAACTACATCGTTCACGGAGCTCAGATGTTTCTCACCTTAACAGACAAGCATTGGATGTTAGAGGACCAGTGCTTTGTATCAGTTTCAGAAGCAGAGTTGGACTAGATATGGTCCGTATGTGTAGGAAACACCGTTCTTTTGTTCTCAGCACACTCACGTTTCCTGCTGTCTTAGAGACTCTAGAAAGCAAGAGCGTGCTTCTTTCTAAAGCAGAGGTGATCCATGGATGAGAACTATGCAGTGTGTTTGCCTTCAGAAATGGAGTTAAATCCCAGGCTCTGAGTCTTCCTACAAGCAAGACTTCGTTTCAGGTAAGGGCAGTCACTTTTCTGCTCTAACGAACTACATCGTTCACTGATCTCACACGTTTCTCATCTTAACTGACAAGCATTGGAAGTTAGAGGATCAGTGCTTTGTATCAGTTTCAGAACTAGATTTGGACTAGATATGGTCCATATGTGTAGGAAACACCGTTCTTTTGTTCTGGGCACACACAGATTTCCTGCTGTCTTAGAGACTCTAGAAAGCAAGAGTGTGCTTCTCGCTCTAAAGCAGAGTGTGATCCATGGATGAGACTATGCTCTGTGTTTCACTTCAGAAATGGAGTTAAATCCCATGCTCTGTGTCTCCCTACAAGCAAGACTTCGTTTCAGGTAAGGGCAGTCACTTTTCTGCTCAAACGAACTACATCGTTCACGAAGCTCACACGTTTCTCATCTTAACTGACAAGCATTGGATGTTAGAGGACCAGTGCTTTGTATCTGTTTCAGAAGCAGAGTTGGACTAGATATGGTGCCTATGTGTAGGAAACACCGTACTTTAGTTCTCAACACACTCACGTTTCCTGCTGTCTTAGAGACTTTAGAAAGCAAGAGCGTGCTTCTCGCTCTAAAGCAGAGTGTGATCCATGGATGAGAACACTGCTGTGTGTTTCACATCAGAAATGGAGTTACATCCCAGGCTCTGAGTCTTCCTACAAGCAAGACTTCGTTTCAGGTAAGGACAGTCACTTTTCTGCTCAAACGAACTACATCGTTCACGAAGCTCACACATTTCTCATCTTTACTGACAAGCATTGGATGTTAGAGGACCAGTGCTTTGTATCAGTTTCAGAAGAAGAGTTGGACTAGATATGGTCCGTATGTGTAGGAAACACCGTTCTTTTGTTCTCATCACACTCACGTTTCCTGCTGTCTTATAGACTATAGAAAGCAAGAGCATGCTTCTTTCTAAAGCAGAGTGTGATCCATGGATGAGAACTATGCTGTGTGCTTTCCTTCAGAAATGGAGTTAAATCCCAGGATCTGAGTCTTCCTACAAGCAAGACTTCGTTTCAGGTAAGGGCAGTCCCTTTTCTGCTCAAACGAACTACATCGTTCACTGAGCTCACACGTTTCTCATCTTAACTGACAAGCATTTTAAGTTAGATGGTCAGTGCTTTGTATCAGTTTCAGAAGCAGATTTGGACTAGATATGGTCCATATGTGTAGGAAACACCGTTCTTTTGTTCTGAGCACACTCAAATTTCCTGCTGTCTTAGAGACTCTAGAAAGCAAGAGTGTGCTTCTCACTCTAAAGCAGAGTGTGATCCATGGATGAAAACTATGCTGTATGTTTCCCTTCAGAAAAGTAGTTAAATCCCAGGCTCTATGTCTTCCTACAAGCAAGACTTCGTTTCAGGTAAGGGCAGTCACTTTTCAGCTCAAATGAACTACATCGTTCACGAAGCTCACACGTTTCACATCTTAACAGACAAGCATTGGATGTTAGAGGACCAGTGCTTTGTATCAGTTTCAGAAGCAGAGTTCGACTAGATATGGTCCGTATGTGTAGGAAACACCGTTCTTTTGTTCTCAGGACACTCACGTTTCCTGCTGTCTTAGAGACTCTAGAATGCAAGAGCGTGCTTCTTTCTAAAGCAGAGTGTGATCCATGGATGAGAACTATGCAGTGTGTTTGCCTTCAGAAATGGAGTTAAATCCCAGGCTCTGAGTCTTCCTACAAGCAAGACTTCGTTTCAGGTAAAGGCAGTCACTTTTCAGTTCAAACGAACTACATCGTTCACGAAGCTCACACGTTTCTCATCTTAACTGACAAGCATTGGATGTTAGAGGACCAGTGCTTTTTATCTGTTTCAGAAGCAGAGTTGGACTAGATATGGGCCCTATGTTTAGGAAACACCGTACTTTAGTTCTCAGCACACTCACGTTTCCTGCTGTCTTAGAGACTTTAGAAAGCAAGAGCGTGCTTCTCGATCTAAAGCAGAGTGTGATCCATGGATGAGAACACTGCTGTGTGTTTCACATCAGAAATGGAGTTACATCCCAGGCTCTGAGTCTTCCTACAAGCAAGACTTCGTTTCAGGTAAGGACAGTCACTTTTCTGCACAAACAAACTACATCGTTCACGAAGCTCACACATTTCTCATCTTTACTGACAAGCATTGGATGTTAGAGGACCAGTGCTTTGTATCAGTTTCAGAAGAAGAGTTGGACTAGATATGGTCCGTATGTGTAGGAAACACCGTTCTTTTGTTCTCAGCACACTCACGTTTCCTGCTGTCTTAGAGACTATAGAAAGCAACAGCATGCTTCTTTCTAAAGCAGAGTGTGATCCATGGATGAGAACTATGCTGTGTGCTTGCCTTCAGAAATGGAGTTAAATCCCAGGCTCTGAGTCTTCCTACAAGCAAGACTTCGTTTCAGGTAAGGGCAGTCACTTTTCTGTTCAAACGAACTACATCGTTCACTGAGCTCACACGTTTCTCATCTTAACTGACAAGCATTTGAAGTTAGAGGGTCAGTGCTTTGTATCAGTTTCAGAAGCATATTTGGACTAGATATGGTCCATATGTGTAGGAAACACTGTTCTTTTGTTCTGGGCACACTCAGATTTCCTGCTGTCTTAGAGACTCTAGAAAGCAAGAGTGTGCTTCTCGCTCTAAAGCAGAGTGTGATCCATGGATGAGAACTATGCTGTGTGTTTCCCTTCAGAAATGGACTTAAATCCCATGCTCTGTGTCTTACTACAAGCAAGACTTCGTTTCAGGTAAGGGCAGTCACTTTTCAGTTCAAACGAACTACATCGTTCACGAAGCTCACACGTTTCTCATCTTAACTGACAAGCATTGGAAGTTAGAGGACCAGTGCTTTGTATCTGTTTCAGAAGCAGAGTTGGACTAGATATGGTCCCTATGTTTAGGAAACACCGTACTTTAGTTCTCATCACACTCACTTTTCCTGCTCTCTTAGAGAATTTAGAAAGCAAGAGCGTGCTTCTCGATCTAAAGCAGAGTGTGATCCATGGATGAGAACACTGCTGTGTGTTTCACATCAGAAATGGAGTTACATCCCAGGCTCTGAGTCTTCCTACAAGCAAGACTTCGTTTCAGGTAAGGACAGTCACTTTTCTGCACAAACAAACAACATCGTTCACGAAGCTCACACATTTCTCATCTTTACTGACAAGCATTGGATGTTAGAGGACCAGTGCTTTGTATCAGTTTCAGAAGAAGAGTTGGACTAGATATGGTCTGTATGTGTAGGAAACACCGTTCTTTTGTTCTCAGCACACACACGTTTCCTGCTGTCTTATAGACTATAGAAAGCAACAGCATGCTTCTTTCTAAAGCAGAGTGTGATCCATGGATGAGAACTATGCTGTGTGCTTGCCTTCAGAAATGGAGTTAAATCCCAGGCTCTGAGTCTTCCTACAAGCAAGACTTCGTTTCAGGTAAGGGCAGTCACTTTTCAGCTCAAATGAACTACATCGTTCATGAAGCTCACACGTTTCACATCTTAACAGACAAGCATTGGATGTTAGAGGACCAGTGCTTTGTATCAGTTTCAGAAGCAGAGTTCGACTAGATATGGTCCCTATGTGTACGAAACACCGTTCTTTTGTTCTCTGCAAACTCACTTTCCTGCTGTCTTAGAGACTCTAGAAAGAAGAGCATGCTTCTTGTTCAAACGCAGAGTGTGATCAATGGATGAGAACACTGCTGTGTGTTTCACTTCAGAAACGGAGTTAAATCCCAGGCTCTGAGTCTTCCTACAAGCAAGACTTCGTTTCACGTGAGGGCAGTCAGTTTCCTGCTCAAAAGAACTACATCGTTCACGAAGCTCACACGTTTCTCATCTTAACTGACAAGCATTGGATGTAAGATGGTCAGTGCTTTTTTTCAGTTTCAGAAGCAGATTTGGACTACATATGGTCCATATGTGTAGGAAACACCCTTCTTCTGTTCTAGACACACTCAGATTTCGTGCTGTATTAGAGAATCTAGAAAGCAAGAGTGTGCTTCTCGCTCTAAAGCATAGTGTGATCCATGGATGAGAACTATGCTGTGTGTTTCCCTTCAGAAATGGACTTAAATCCCAGGCTCTGTGTCTTACTACAAGCAAGACTTCGTTTCAGGTAAGGGCAGTCACTTTTCAGTTCAAAGGAACTACATCATTCACTAAGCTCACACGTTTCTGATCTTAACTGACAAGCATTGGATATTAGAGGACCACTGCTTTGTATCACTTTCAGAAGCAGAGTTGGACTAGATATGGTCCGTATGTGTAGGAAAACTGATCATTTGTTCTGGGCACACTCACGTTTCCTGCTGTCTTAGAGACTCTAGAAAGCAAGAGCGTGCTTCTTGCTCTAAAACAGAGTGTGATCTATGGATGAGACTATGATGTGTGTTTCACTTCAGAAATGGAGTTAAATCCCATGCTCTGTGTCTCCCTACAAGCAAGATTTCGTGTCAGGTAAGGGCAGTGACTTTTCTGCTCAAACGAACTACATCGTTCACGAAGCTCACACGTTTCTCATCTTAACTGACAAGCATTGGATGTTAGAGGACCACTGCTTTGTATCACTTTCAGAAGCAGAGTTGGACTAGATATGGTCCGTATGTGTAGGAAAACTGATCATTTGTTCTGGGCACACTCACGTTTCCTGCTGTCTTAGAGACTCTAGAAAGCAAGAGCGTGCTTCTTGCTCTAAAACAGAGTGTGATCTATGGATGAGACTATGATGTGTGTTTCCCTTCAGAAATGGACTTAAATCCCAGGCTCTGTGTCTTACTACAAGCAAGACTTCGTTTCAGGTAAGGGCAGTCACTTTTCAGTTCAAAGGAACTACATCATTCACTAAGCTCACACGTTTCTCATCTTAACTGACAAGCATTGGTTGTTAGAGGACCACTGCTTTGAATCACTTTCAGAAGCAGACTTGGACTAGATATGGTCCGTATTTGTAGGAAACACCGTTCTTTTGTTCTCAGCACACTCACGTTTCCTGCTGTCTTAGAGACTGTAGAAAGCAAGAGCGTGCTTCTCGCTCTAAAGCAGAGTGTGATCCATGGATGAGAACTATGCTGTGTGTTTCCCTTCATAAAAGGAGTTAAATCCCATGCTCTGTGTCTTCCTACAAGCAAGACTTCGTTTCAGGTAAGGGCAGTCACTTTTCTGCTCAAACGAACTACATCGTTCACGGAGCTCAGATGTTTCTCATCTTAACAGACAAGCATTGGATGTTAGAGGACCAGTGCTTTGTATCAGTTTCAGAAGCAGAGTTGGACTAGATATTGTCCGTATGTGTAGGAAACACCGTTCTTTTGTTCTCAGCACACTCACGTTTCCTGCTGTCTTAGAGACTCTAGAAAGCAAGAGCGTGCTTCTTTCTAAAGCAGAGTGTGATCCATGGATGAGAACTATGCAGTGTGTTTGCCTTCAGAAATGGAGTTAAATCCCAGGCTCTGAGTCTTCCTACAAGCAAGACTTCGTTTCAGGTAAGGGCAGTCACTTTTCTGCTCAAACGAACTACATCGTTCACTGAGCTCACACGTTTCTCATCTTAACTGACAAGCATTGGAAGTTAGAGTGTCAGTGCTTTGTATCAGTTTCAGAAGCCGATTTGGACTAGATATGGTCCATATGTGTAGGAAACACCGTTCTTTTGTTCTGGGAACACTCAGATTTCCTGCTGTCTTAGAGACTCTAGAAAGCAAGAGTGTGCTTCTTGCTCTAAAGCAGAGTGTGATCCATGGATGAGAACTATGCTGTGTGTTTCCCTTCAGAAATGGACTTAAATCCAAGGCTCTGTGTCTTACTATAAGCAAGACTTCGTTTCAGGTAAGGGCAGTCACTTTTCAGTTCAAAGGAACTACATCATTCACTAAGCTCACATGTTTCTCATCTTAACTGACAAGCATTGGTTGTTAGAGGACCACTGCTTTGTATCACTTTCAGAAGCAGACTTGGAGTAGATATGGTCCGTATGTGTAGGAAACACCGTTCTTTTGTTCTCAGCACACTCACGTTTCCTGCTGTCTTAGAGACTGTAGAAAGCAAGAGCGTGCTTCTCGCTCTAAAGCAGAGTGTGATCCATGGATGAGAACTATGCTGTGTGTTTCCCTTCAGAAAAGGAGTTAAATCCCAGGCTCTGTGTCTTCCTACAAGCAAGACTTCGTTTCAGGTAAGAGCAGTCACTTTTCTGCTCAAAGGAACTACATCGTTCACGGAGCTCAGATGTTTCTCACCTTAACAGACAAGCATTGGATGTTAGAGGACCAGTGCTTTGTATCAGTTTCAGAAGCAGAGTTGGACTAGATATGGTCCGTATGTGTAGGAAACACCGTTCTTTTGTTCTCAGCACACTCACGTTTCCTGCTGTCTTAGAGACTCTAGAAAGCAAGAGCGTGCTTCTTTCTAAAGCAGAGTGTGATCCATGGATGAGAACTATGCAGTGTGTTTGCCTTCAGAAATGGAGTTAAATCCCAGGCTCTGAGTCTTCCTACAAGCAAGACTTCGTTTCAGGTAAGGGCAGTCACTTTTCTGCTCTAACGAACTACATCGTTCACTGATCTCACACGTTTCTCATCTTAACTGACAAGCATTGGAAGTTAGAGGATCAGTGCTTTGTATCAGTTTCAGAACTAGATTTGGACTAGATATGGTCCATATGTGTAGGAAACACCGTTCTTTTGTTCTGGGCACACACAGATTTCCTGCTGTCTTAGAGACTCTAGAAAGCAAGAGTGTGCTTCTCGCTCTAAAGCAGAGTGTGATCCATGGATGAGACTATGCTCTGTGTTTCACTTCAGAAATGGAGTTAAATCCCATGCTCTGTGTCTCCCTACAAGCAAGACTTCGTTTCAGGTAAGGGCAGTCACTTTTCTGCTCAAACGAACTACATCGTTCACGAAGCTCACACGTTTCTCATCTTAACTGACAAGCATTGGATGTTAGAGGACCAGTGCTTTGTATCTGTTTCAGAAGCAGAGTTGGACTAGATATGGTGCCTATGTGTAGGAAACACCGTACTTTAGTTCTCAACACACTCACGTTTCCTGCTGTCTTAGAGACTTTAGAAAGCAAGAGCGTGCTTCTCGCTCTAAAGCAGAGTGTGATCCATGGATGAGAACACTGCTGTGTGTTTCACATCAGAAATGGAGTTACATCCCAGGCTCTGAGACTTCCTACAAGCAAGACTTCGTTTCAGGTAAGGACAGTCACTTTTCTGCTCAAACGAACTACATCGTTCACGAAGCTCACACATTTCTCATCTTTACTGACAAGCATTGGATGTTAGAGGACCAGTGCTTTGTATCAGTTTCAGAAGAAGAGTTGGACTAGATATGGTCCGTATGTGTAGGAAACACCGTTCTTTTGTTCTCAGCACACTCACGTTTCCTGCTGTCTTATAGACTATAGAAAGCAAGAGCATGCTTCTTTCTAAAGCAGAGTGTGATCCATGGATGAGAACTATGCTGTGTGCTTTCCTTCAGAAATGGAGTTAAATCCCAGGATCTGAGTCTTCCTACAAGCAAGACTTCGTTTCAGGTAAGGGCAGTCCCTTTTCTGCTCAAACGAACTACATCGTTCACTGAGCTCACACGTTTCTCATCTTAACTGACAAGCATTTTAAGTTAGATGGTCAGTGCTTTGTATCAGTTTCAGAAGCAGATTTGGACTAGATAAGGTCCATATGTGTAGGAAACACCGTTCTTTTGTTCTGAGCACACTCAAATTTCCTGCTGTCTTAGAGACTCTAGAAAGCAAGAGTGTGCTTCTCACTCTAAAGCAGAGTGTGATCCATGGATGAAAACTATGCTGTATGTTTCCCTTCAGAAAAGTAGTTAAATCCCAGGCTCTATGTCTTCCTACAAGCAAGACTTCGTTTCAGGTAAGGGCAGTCACTTTTCAGCTCAAATGAACTACATCGTTCACGAAGCTCACACGTTTCACATCTTAACAGACAAGCATTGGATGTTAGAGGACCAGTGCTTTGTATCAGTTTCAGAAGCAGAGTTCGACTAGATATGGTCCGTATGTGTAGGAAACACCGTTCTTTTGTTCTCAGGACACTCACGTTTCCTGCTGTCTTAGAGACTCTAGAAAGCAAGAGCGTGCTTCTTTCTAAAGCAGAGTGTGATCCATGGATGAGAACTATGCAGTGTGTTTGCCTTCAGAAATGGAGTTAAATCCCAGGCTCTGAGTCTTCCTACAAGCAAGACTTCGTTTCAGGTAAGGACAGTCACTTTTCTGCACAAACAAACAACATCGTTCACGAAGCTCACACATTTCTCATCTTTACTGACAAGCATTGGATGTTAGAGGACCAGTGCTTTGTATCAGTTTCAGAAGAAGAGTTGGACTAGATATGGTCTGTATGTGTAGGAAACACCGTTCTTTTGTTCTCAGCACACACACGTTTCCTGCTGTCTTATAGACTATAGAAAGCAACTGCATGCTTCTTTCTAAAGCAGAGTGTGATCCATGGATGAGAACTATGCTGTGTGCTTGCCTTCAGAAATGGAGTTAAATCCCAGGCTCTGAGTCTTCCTACAAGCAAGACTTCGTTTCAGGTAAGGGCAGTCACTTTTCAGCTCAAATGAACTACATCGTTCATGAAGCTCACACGTTTCACATCTTAACAGACAAGCATTGGATGTTAGAGGACCAGTGCTTTGTATCAGTTTCAGAAGCAGAGTTCGACTAGATATGGTCCGTATGTGTACGAAACACCGTTCTTTTGTTCTCTGCAAACTCACTTTCCTGCTGTCTTAGAGACTCTAGAAAGAAGAGCATGCTTCTTGTTCAAACGCAGAGTGTGATCAATGGATGAGAACACTGCTGTGTGTTTCACTTCAGAAACGGAGTTAAATCCCAGGCTCTGAGTCTTCCTACAAGCAAGACTTCGTTTCACGTGAGGGCAGTCAGTTTCCTGCTCAAAAGAACTACATCGTTCACGAAGCTCACACGTTTCTCATCTTAACTGACAAGCATTGGATGTAAGATGGTCAGTGCTTTTTTTCAGTTTCAGAAGCAGATTTGGACTACATATGGTCCATATGTGTAGGAAACACCCTTCTTCTGTTCTAGACACACTCAGATTTCGTGCTGTATTAGAGAATCTAGAAAGCAAGAGTGTGCTTCTCGCTCTAAAGCATAGTGTGATCCATGGATGAGAACTATGCTGTGTGTTTCCCTTCAGAAATGGACTTAAATCCCAGGCTCTGTGTCTTACTACAAGCAAGACTTCGTTTCAGGTAAGGGCAGTCACTTTTCAGTTCAAAGGAACTACATCATTCACTAAGCTCACACGTTTCTGATCTTAACTGACAAGCATTGGATGTTAGAGGACCAATGCTTTGTATCACTTTCAGAAGCAGAGTTGGACTAGATATGGTCCGTATGTGTAGGAAAACTGATCATTTGTTCTGGGCACACTCACGTTTCCTGCTGTCTTAGAGACTCTAGAAAGCAAGAGCGTGCTTCTTGCTCTAAAACAGAGTGTGATCTATGGATGAGACTATGATGTGTGTTTCACTTCAGAAATGGAGTTAAATCCCATGCTCTGTGTCTCCCTACAAGCAAGATTTCGTGTCAGGTAAGGGCAGTGACTTTTCTGCTCAAACGAACTACATCGTTCACGAAGCTCACACGTTTCTCATCTTAACTGACAAGCATTGGATGTTAGAGGACCACTGCTTTGTATCACTTTCAGAAGCAGAGTTGGACTAGATATGGTCCGTATGTGTAGGAAAACTGATCATTTGTTCTGGGCACACTCACGTTTCCTGCTGTCTTAGAGACTCTAGAAAGCAAGAGCGTGCTTCTTGCTCTAAAACAGAGTGTGATCTATGGATGAGACTATGATGTGTGTTTCCCTTCAGAAATGGACTTAAATCCCAGGCTCTGTGTCTTACTACAAGCAAGACTTCGTTTCAGGTAAGGGCAGTCACTTTTCAGTTCAAAGGAACTACATCATTCACTAAGCTCACACGTTTCTCATCTTAACTGACAAGCATTGGTTGTTAGAGGACCACTGCTTTGAATCACTTTCAGAAGCAGACTTGGACTAGATATGGTCCGTATTTGTAGGAAACACCGTTCTTTTGTTCTCAGCACACTCACGTTTCCTGCTGTCTTAGAGACTGTAGAAAGCAAGAGCGTGCTTCTCGCTCTAAAGCAGAGTGTGATCCATGGATGAGAACTATGCTGTGTGTTTCCCTTCAGAAAAGGAATTAAATCCCAGGCTCTGTGTCTTCCTACAAGCAAGACTTCGTTTCAGGTAAGGGCAGTCACTTTTCTGCTCAAACGAACTACATCGTTCACGGAGCTCAGATGTTTCTCATCTTAACAGACAAGCATTGGATGTTAGAGGACCAGTGCTTTGTATCAGTTTCAGAAGCAGAGTTGGACTAGATATTGTCCGTATGTGTAGGAAACACCGTTCTTTTGTTCTCAGCACACTCACGTTTCCTGCTGTCTTAGAGACTCTAGAAAGCAAGAGCGTGCTTCTTTCTAAAGCAGAGTGTGATCCATGGATGAGAACTATGCAGTGTGTTTGCCTTCAGAAATGGAGTTAAATCCCAGGCTCTGAGTCTTCCTACAAGCAAGACTTCGTTTCAGGTAAGGGCAGTCACTTTTCTGCTCAAACGAACTACATCGTTCACTGAGCTCACACGTTTCTCATCTTAACTGACAAGCATTGGAAGTTAGAGTGTCAGTGCTTTGTATCAGTTTCAGAAGCCGATTTGGACTAGATATGGTCCATATGTGTAGGAAACACCGTTCTTTTGTTCTGGGAACACTCAGATTTCCTGCTGTCTTAGAGACTCTAGAAAGCAAGAGTGTGCTTCTTGCTCTAAAGCAGAGTGTGATCCATGGATGAGAACTATGCTGTGTGTTTCCCTTCAGAAATGGACTTAAATCCAAGGCTCTGTGTCTTACTATAAGCAAGACTTCGTTTCAGGTAAGGGCAGTCACTTTTCAGTTCAAAGGAACTACATCATTCACTAAGCTCACATGTTTCTCATCTTAACTGACAAGCATTGGTTGTTAGAGGACCACTGCTTTGTATCACTTTCAGAAGCAGACTTGGAGTAGATATGGTCCGTATGTGTAGGAAACACCGTTCTTTTGTTCTCAGCACACTCACGTTTCCTGCTGTCTTAGAGACTGTAGAAAGCAAGAGCGTGCTTCTCGCTCTAAAGCAGAGTGTGATCCATGGATGAGAACTATGCTGTGTGTTTCCCTTCAGAAAAGGAGTTAAATCCCAGGCTCTGTGTCTTCCTACAAGCAAGACTTCGTTTCAGGTAAGAGCAGTCACTTTTCTGCTCAAAGGAACTACATCGTTCACGGAGCTCAGATGTTTCTCACCTTAACAGACAAGCATTGGATGTTAGAGGACCAGTGCTTTGTATCAGTTTCAGAAGCAGAGTTGGACTAGATATGGTCCGTATGTGTAGGAAACACCGTTCTTTTGTTCTCAGCACACTCACGTTTCCTGCTGTCTTAGAGACTCTAGAAAGCAAGAGCGTGCTTCTTTCTAAAGCAGAGTGTGATCCATGGATGAGAACTATGCAGTGTGTTTGCCTTCAGAAATGGAGTTAAATCCCAGGCTCTGAGTCTTCCTACAAGCAAGACTTCGTTTCAGGTAAGGGCAGTCACTTTTCTGCTCTAACGAACTACATCGTTCACTGATCTCACACGTTTCTCATCTTAACTGACAAGCATTGGAAGTTAGAGGATCAGTGCTTTGTATCAGTTTCAGAACTAGATTTGGACTAGATATGGTCCATATGTGTAGGAAACACCGTTCTTTTGTTCTGGGCACACACAGATTTCCTGCTGTCTTAGAGACTCTAGAAAGCAAGAGTGTGCTTCTCGCTCTAAAGCAGAGTGTGATCCATGGATGAGACTATGCTCTGTGTTTCACTTCAGAAATGGAGTTAAATCCCATGCTCTGTGTCTCCCTACAAGCAAGACTTCGTTTCAGGTAAGGGCAGTCACTTTTCTGCTCAAACGAACTACATCGTTCACGAAGCTCACACGTTTCTCATCTTAACTGACAAGCATTGGATGTTAGAGGACCAGTGCTTTGTATCTGTTTCAGAAGCAGAGTTGGACTAGATATGGTGCCTATGTGTAGGAAACACCGTACTTTAGTTCTCAACACACTCACGTTTCCTGCTGTCTTAGAGACTTTAGAAAGCAAGAGCGTGCTTCTCGCTCTAAAGCAGAGTGTGATCCATGGATGAGAACACTGCTGTGTGTTTCACATCAGAAATGGAGTTACATCCCAGGCTCTGAGTCTTCCTACAAGCAAGACTTCGTTTCAGGTAAGGACAGTCACTTTTCTGCTCAAACGAACTACATCGTTCACGAAGCTCACACATTTCTCATCTTTACTGACAAGCATTGGATGTTAGAGGACCAGTGCTTTGTATCAGTTTCAGAAGAAGAGTTGGACTAGATATGGTCCGTATGTGTAGGAAACACCGTTCTTTTGTTCTCAGCACACTCACGTTTCCTGCTGTCTTATAGACTATAGAAAGCAAGAGCATGCTTCTTTCTAAAGCAGAGTGTGATCCATGGATGAGAACTATGCTGTGTGCTTTCCTTCAGAAATGGAGTTAAATCCCAGGATCTGAGTCTTCCTACAAGCAAGACTTCGTTTCAGGTAAGGGCAGTCCCTTTTCTGCTCAAACGAACTACATCGTTCACTGAGCTCACACGTTTCTCATCTTAACTGACAAGCATTTTAAGTTAGATGGTCAGTGCTTTGTATCAGTTTCAGAAGCAGATTTGGACTAGATAAGGTCCATATGTGTAGGAAACACCGTTCTTTTGTTCTGAGCACACTCAAATTTCCTGCTGTCTTAGAGACTCTAGAAAGCAAGAGTGTGCTTCTCACTCTAAAGCAGAGTGTGATCCATGGATGAAAACTATGCTGTATGTTTCCCTTCAGAAAAGTAGTTAAATCCCAGGCTCTATGTCTTCCTACAAGCAAGACTTCGTTTCAGGTAAGGGCAGTCACTTTTCAGCTCAAATGAACTACATCGTTCACGAAGCTCACACGTTTCACATCTTAACAGACAAGCATTGGATGTTAGAGGACCAGTGCTTTGTATCAGTTTCAGAAGCAGAGTTCGACTAGATATGGTCCGTATGTGTAGGAAACACCGTTCTTTTGTTCTCAGGACACTCACGTTTCCTGCTGTCTTAGAGACTCTAGAAAGCAAGAGCGTGCTTCTTTCTAAAGCAGAGTGTGATCCATGGATGAGAACTATGCAGTGTGTTTGCCTTCAGAAATGGAGTTAAATCCCAGGCTCTGAGTCTTCCTACAAGCAAGACTTCGTTTCAGGTAAAGGCAGTCACTTTTCTGCTCAAACGAACTACATCGTTCACTGAGCTCACACGTTTCTCATCTTAACTGACAAGCTTTGGAAGTTAGAGGGTCAGTGCTTTGTATCAGTTTCAGAAGCATATTTGGACTAGATATGGTCCATATGTGTAAGAAACACCGTTCTTTTGTTCTGGGCACACTCAGATTTCCTGCTGTCTTAGAGACTCTAGAAAGCAAGAGTGTGCTTCTCGCTCTAAAGCAGAGTGTGATCCATGGATGAGAACTATGCTGTGTGTTTCCCTTCAGAAATGGACTTAAATCCCATGTTCTGTGTCTTACTACAAGCAAGACTTCGTTTCAGGTAAGGGCAGTCACTTTTCAGTTCAAACGAACTACATCGTTCACGAAGCTCACACGTTTCTCATCTTAACTGACAAGCATTGGATGTTAGAGGACCAGTGCTTTTTATCTGTTTCAGAAGCAGAGTTGGACTAGATATGGGCCCTATGTTTAGGAAACACCGTACTTTAGTTCTCAGCACACTCACGTTTCCTGATGTCTTAGAGACTTTAGAAAGCAAGAGCGTGCTTCTCGATCTAAAGCAGAGTGTGATCCATGGATGAGAACACTGCTGTGTGTTTCACATCAGAAATGGAGTTACATCCCAGGCTCTGAGTGTTCCTACAAGCAAGACTTCGTTTCAGGTAAGGACAGTCACTTTTCTGCACAAACAAACTACATCGTTCACGAAGCTCACACATTTCTCATCTTTACTGACAAGCATTGGATGTTAGAGGACCAGTGCTTTGTATCAGTTTCAGAAGAAGAGTTGGACTAGATATGGTCCGTATGTGTAGGAAACACCGTTCTTTTGTTCACAGGACACTCACGTTTCCTGCTGTCTTAGAGACTATAGAAAGCAACAGCATGCTTCTTTCTAAAGCAGAGTGTGATCCATGGATGAGAACTATGCTGTGTGCTTTCCTTCAGAAATGGAGTTAAATCCCAGGCTCTGAGTCTTCCTACAAGCAAGACTTCGTTTCAGGTAAGGGCAGTCACTTTTCTGTTCAAACGAACTACATCGTTCACTGAGCTCACACGTTTCTCATCTTAACTGACAAGCATTGGAAGTTAGAGGGTCAGTGCTTTGTATCAGTTTCAGAAGCAGATTTGGACTAGATATGGTCCATATGTGTAGGAAACACTGTTCTTTTGTTCTGGGCACACTCAGATTTCCTGCTGTCTTAGAGACTCTAGAAAGCAAGAGTGTGCTTCTCGCTCTAAAGCAGAGTGTGATCCATGGATGAGAACTATGCTGTGTGTTTCCCTTCAGAAATGGACTTAAATCCCATGCTCTGTGTCTTACTACAAGCAAGACTTCGTTTCAGGTAAGGGCAGTCACTTTTCAGTTCAAACGAACTACATCGTTCACGAAGCTCACACGTTTCTCATCTTAACTGACAAGCATTGGAAGTTAGAGGACCAGTGCTTTGTATCTGTTTCAGAAGCAGAGTTGGACTAGATATGGTCCCTATGTTTAGGAAACACCGTACTTTAGTTCTCATCACACTCACGTTTCCTGCTCTCTTAGAGAATTTAGAAAGCAAGAGCGTGCTTCTCGATCTAAAGCAGAGTGTGATCCATGGATGAGAACACTGCTGTGTGTTTCACATCAGAAATGGAGTTACATCCCAGGCTCTGAGTCTTCCTACAAGCAAGACTTCGTTTCAGGTAAGGACACTCACTTTTCTGCACAAACAAACAACATCGTTCACGAAGCTCACACATTTCTCATCTTTACTGACAAGCATTGGATGTTAGAGGACCAGTGCTTTGTATCAGTTTCAGAAGAAGAGTTGGACTAGATATGGTCTGTATGTGTAGGAAACACCGTTCTTTTGTTCTCAGCACACACACGTTTCCTGCTGTCTTATAGACTATAGAAAGCAACAGCATGCTTCTTTCTAAAGCAGAGTGTGATCCATGGATGAGAACTATGCTGTGTGCTTGCCTTCAGAAATGGAGTTAAATCCCAGGCTCTGAGTCTTCCTACAAGCAAGACTTCGTTTCAGGTAAGGGCAGTCACTTTTCTGTTCAAACGATCTACATCGTTCACTGAGCTCACACGTTTCTCATCTTAACTGACAAGCATTGGAAGTTAGAGGGTCAGTGCTTTGTATCAGTTTCAGAAGCAGATTTGGACTAGATATGGTCCATATGTGTAGAAAACACCGTTCTTTTGTTCTGGGCACACTCAGATTTCCTGCTGTCTTAGAGACTCTAGAAAGCAAGAGTGTGCTTCTCACTCTAAAGCAGAGTGTGATCCATGGATGAAAACTATGCTGTATGTTTCCTTTCAGAAATGGAGTTAAATCCCAGACTCTATGTCTTCCTACAGGAAAGATTTCGTTTCAGGTAAGGGCAGTCACATTTCTGCTCAAATGAACTACATCATTCACGAAGCTCACACGTTTCACATCTTAACAGACAAGCATTGGATGTTAGAGGACCAGTGCTTTGTATCAGTTTCAGAAGCAGAGTTCGACTAGATATGGTCCGTATGTGTATGAAACACCGTTCTTTTGTTCTCAGCAAATTCACTTTCCTGCTGTCTTAGAGACTCTGGAAAGAAGAGCATGCTTCTTGTTCAAACGCAGAGTGTGATCAATGGATGAGAACAGTGCTATGTGTTTCACTTCAGAAACGGAGTTAAATCCCAGGATCTGAGTCTTCCTAAAAGGAAGACTTCATTTCAGGTAAGGGCAGTCAGTTTTCTGCTCAAACGAACTACATCGTTCACGAAGCTCACACGTTTCTCATCTTAACTGACAAGCATTGGATGTAAGATGATCAGTGCTTTTTTTCAGTTTCAGAAGCAGATTTGGACTACATATGGTCCATATGTGTAGGAAACACCCTTCTTTTGTTCTGGGCACACTCAATTTTCCTGCTGTATTAGAGAATCTAGAAAGCAAGAGTGTGCTTCTCGCTCTAAACAGAGTGTGATCCATGGATGAGAACTATGCTGTGTGTTTCCCTTCAGAAATGGACTTAAATCCCAGGCTCTGTGTCTTACTACAAGCAAGACTTCGATTCAGGTAAGGACAGTCACTTTTCTGCTCTAACGAACTACATCGTTCACTGAGCTCACACGTTTCTCATCTTAACTGACAAGCATTGGAAGTTAGAGGGTCAGTGCTTTGTATCAGTTTCAGAAGCAGATTTGGACTAGATATTTTCCATATGTGTAGGAAACACCGTTCTTTTGTTCTGGGCACACACAGATTTCCTGCTGTCTTAGAGACTCTAGAAAGCAAGAGTGTGCTTGTCGCTCTAAAGCAGAGTGTGATCCATGGATGAGACTATGCTGTGTGTTTCACCTCAGAAATGGAGTTAAATCCCATGCTCTGTGTCTCCCTACAAGCAAGACTTCGTTTCAGGTAAGGGCAGTCACTTTTCTGCACAAACGAACTACATCGTTCACGAAGCTCACACATTTCTCATCTTTACTGACAAGCATTGGATGTTAGAGGACCAGTGCTTTGTATCAGTTTCAGAAGAAGAGTTGGACTAGATATGGTCCGTATGTGTAGGAAACACCGTTCTTTTGTTCTCAGCACACTCACGTTTCCTGCTGTCTTAGAGACTCTAGAAAGCAAGAGCGTGCTTCTTTCTAAAGCAGAGTGTGATCCATGGATGAGAACTATGCAGTGTGTTTGCCTTCAGAAATGGAGTTAAATCCCATGCTCTGAGTCTTCCTACAAGCAAGACTTCGTTTCAGGTAAGGGCAGTCACTTTTCTGCTCAAACGAACTACATCGTTCACTGAGCTCACACGTTTCTCATCTTAACTGACAAGCATTTTAAGTTAGATGGTCAGTGCTTTGTATCAGTTTCAGAAGCAGATTTGGACTAGATAAGGTCCATATGTGTAGGAAACACCGTTCTTTTGTTCTGAGCACACTCAAATTTCCTGCTGTCTTAGAGACTCTAGAAAGCAAGAGTGTGCTTCTCACTCTAAAGCAGAGTGTGATCCATGGATGAAAACTATGCTGTATGTTTCCCTTCAGAAAAGTAGTTAAATCCCAGGCTCTATGTCTTCCTACAAGCAAGACTTCGTTTCAGGTAAGGGCAGTCACTTTTCAGCTCAAATGAACTACATCGTTCACGAAGCTCACACGTTTCACATCTTAACAGACAAGCATTGGATGTTAGAGGACCAGTGCTTTGTATCAGTTTCAGAAGCAGAGTTCGACTAGATATGGTCCATATGTGTAAGAAACACCGTTCTTTTGTTCTGGGCACACTCAGATTTCCTGCTGTCTTAGAGACTCTAGAAAGCAAGAGTGTGCTTCTCGCTCTAAAGCAGAGTGTGATCCATGGATGAGAACTATGCTGTGTGTTTCCCTTCAGAAATGGACTTAAATCCCATGCTCTGTGTCTTACTACAAGCAAGACTTCGTTTCAGGTAAGGGCAGTCACTTTTCAGTTCAAACGAACTACATCGTTCACGAAGCTCACACGTTTCTCATCTTAACTGACAAGCATTGGATGTTAGAGGACCAGTGCTTTTTATCTGTTTCAGAAGCAGAGTTGGACTAGATATGGGCCCTATGTTTAGGAAACACCGTACTTTAGTTCTCAGCACACTCACGTTTCCTGCTGTCTTAGAGACTTTAGAAAGCAAGAGCGTGCTTCTCGATCTAAAGCAGAGTGTGATCCATGAATGAGAACACTGCTGTGTGTTTCACATCAGAAATGGAGTTACATCCCAGGCTCTGAGTGTTCCTACAAGCAAGACTTCGTTTCAGGTAAGGACAGTCACTTTTCTGCACAAACAAACTACATCGTTCACGAAGCTCACACATTTCTCATCTTTACTGACAAGCATTGGATGTTAGAGGACCAGTGCTTTGTATCAGTTTCAGAAGAAGAGTTGGACTAGATATGGTCCGTATGTGTAGGAAACACCGTTCTTTTGTTCTCAGCACACTCACGTTTCCTGCTGTCTTAGAGACTATAGAAAGCAACAGCATGCTTCTTTCTAAAGCAGAGTGTGATCCATGGATGAGAACTATGCTGTGTGCTTGCCTTCAGAAATGGAGTTAAATCCCAGGCTCTGAGTCTTCCTACAAGCAAGACTTCGTTTCAGGTAAGGGCAGTCACTTTTCTGTTCAAACGAACTACATCGTTCACTGAGCTCACACGTTTCTCATCTTAACTGACAAGCATTGGAAGTTAGAGGGTCAGTGCTTTGTATCAGTTTCAGAAGCATATTTGGACTAGATATGGTCCATATGTGTAGGAAACACTGTTCTTTTGTTCTGGGCACACTCAGATTTCCTGCTGTCTTAGAGACTCTAGAAAGCAAGAGTGTGCTTCTCGCTCTAAAGCAGAGTGTGATCCATGGATGAGAACTATGCTGTGTGTTTCCCTTCAGAAATGGACTTAAATCCCATGCTCTGTGTCTTACTACAAGCAAGACTTCGTTTCAGGTAAGGGCAGTCACTTTTCAGTTCAAACGAACTACATCGTTCACGAAGCTCACACGTTTCTCATCTTAACTGACAAGCATTGGAAGTTAGAGGACCAGTGCTTTGTATCTGTTTCAGAAGCAGAGTTGGACTAGATATGGTCCCTATGTTTAGGAAACACCGTACTTTAGTTCTCATCACACTCACGTTTCCTGCTCTCTTAGAGAATTTAGAAAGCAAGAGCGTGCTTCTCGATCTAAAGCAGAGTGTGATCCATGGATGAGAACACTGCTGTGTGTTTCACATCAGAAATGGAGTTACATCCCAGGCTCTGAGTCTTCCTACAAGCAAGACTTCGTTTCAGGTAAGGACAGTCACTTTTCTGCACAAACAAACAACATCGTTCACGAAGCTCACACATTTCTCATCTTTACTGACAAGCATTGGATGTTAGAGGACCAGTGCTTTGTATCAGTTTCAGAAGAAGAGTTGGACTAGATATGGTCTGTATGTGTAGGAAACACCGTTCTTTTGTTCTCAGCACACACACGTTTCCTGCTGTCTTATAGACTATAGAAAGCAACAGCATGCTTCTTTCTAAAGCAGAGTGTGATCCATGGATGAGAACTATGCTGTGTGCTTGCCTTCAGAAATGGAGTTAAATCCCAGGCTCTGAGTCTTCCTACAAGCAAGACTTCGTTTCAGGTAAGGGCAGTCACTTTTCTGTTCAAACGATCTACATCGTTCACTGAGCTCACACGTTTCTCATCTTAACTGACAAGCATTGGAAGTTAGAGGGTCAGTGCTTTGTATCAGTTTCAGAAGCAGATTTGGACTAGATATGGTCCATATGTGTAGAAAACACCGTTCTTTTGTTCTGGGCACACTCAGATTTCCTGCTGTCTTAGAGACTCTAGAAAGCAAGAGTGTGCTTCTCACTCTAAAGCAGAGTGTGATCCATGGATGAAAACTATGCTGTATGTTTCCCTTCAGAAATAGAGTTAAATCCCAGACTCTATGTCTTCCTACAGGAAAGATTTCGTTTCAGGTAAGGGCAGTCACATTTCTGCTCAAATGAACTACATCGTTCACGAAGCTCACACGTTTCACATCTTAACAGACAAGCATTGGATGTTAGAGGACCAGTGCTTTGTATCAGTTTCAGAAGCAGAGTTCGACTAGATATGGTCCGTATGTGTATGAAACACCGTTCTTTTGTTCTCAGCAAATTCACTTTCCTGCTGTCTTAGAGACTCTGGAAAGAAGAGCATGCTTCTTGTTCAAACGCAGAGTGTGATCAATGGATGAGAACAGTGCTATGTGTTTCACTTCAGAAACGGAGTTAAATCCCAGGATCTGAGTCTTCCTAAAAGGAAGACTTCATTTCAGGTAAGGGCAGTCAGTTTTCTGCTCAAACGAACTACATCGTTCACGAAGCTCACACGTTTCTCATCTTAACTGACAAGCATTGGATGTAAGATGATCAGTGCTTTTTTTCAGTTTCAGAAGCAGATTTGGACTACATATGGTCCATATGTGTAGGAAACACCCTTCTTTTGTTCTGGGCACACTCAGATTTCCTGCTGTATTAGAGAATCTAGAAAGCAAGAGTGTGCTTCTCGCTCTAAACAGAGTGTGATCCATGGATGAGAACTATGCTGTGTGTTTCCCTTCAGAAATGGACTTAAATCCCAGGCTCTGTGTCTTACTACAAGCAAGACTTCGATTCAGGTAAGGACAGTCACTTTTCTGCTCTAACGAACTACATCGTTCACTGAGCTCACACGTTTCTCATCTTAACTGACAAGCATTGGAAGTTAGAGGGTCAGTGCTTTGTATCAGTTTCAGAAGCAGATTTGGACTAGATATTTTCCATATGTGTAGGAAACACCGTTCTTTTGTTCTGGGCACACACAGATTTCCTGCTGTCTTAGAGACTCTAGAAAGCAAGAGTGTGCTTGTCGCTCTAAAGCAGAGTGTGATCCATGGATGAGACTATGCTGTGTGTTTCACCTCAGAAATGGAGTTAAATCCCATGCTCTGTGTCTCCCTACAAGCAAGACTTCGTTTCAGGTAAGGGCAGTCACTTTTCTGCACAAACGAACTACATCGTTCACGAAGCTCACACATTTCTCATCTTTACTGACAAGCATTGGATGTTAGAGGACCAGTGCTTTGTATCAGTTTCAGAAGAAGAGTTGGACTAGATATGGTCCGTATGTGTAAGAAACACCGTTCTTTTGTTCTGGGCACACTCAGATTTCCTGCTGTCTTAGAGACTCTAGAAAGCAAGAGTGTGCTTCTCGCTCTAAAGCAGAGTGTGATCCATGGATGAGAACTATGCTGTGTGTATCCCTTCAGAAATGGACTTAAATCCCATGCTCTGTGTCTTACTACAAGCAAGACTTCGTTTCAGGTAAGGGCAGTCACTTTTCAGTTCAAACGAACTACATCGTTCACAAAGCTCACACGTTTCTCATCTTAACTGACAAGCATTGGATGTTAGAGGACCAGTGCTTTTTATCTGTTTCAGAAGCATAGTTGGACTAGATATGGTCCCTATGTTTAGGAAACACCGTACTTTAGTTCTCAGCACACTCACGTTTCCTGCTGTCTTAGAGACTTTAGAAAGCAAGAGCGTGCTTCTCGATCTAAAGCAGAGTGTGATACATGGATGAGAACACTGCTGTGTGTTTCATATCAGAAATGGAGTTACATCCCAGGCTCTGAGTCTTCCTACAAGCAAGACTTCGTTTCAGGTAAGGACAGTCACTTTTCTGCACAAACAAACTACATCGTTCACGAAGCTCACACATTTCTCATCTTTACTGACAAGCATTGGATGTTAGAGGACCAGTGCTTTGTATCAGTTTCTGAAGAAGAGTTGGACTAGATATGGTCCGTATGTGTAGGAAACACCGTTCTTTTGTTCTCAGCACACTCACGTTTCCTGCTGTCTTATAGACTATAGAAAGCAACAGCATGCTCCATTCTAAAGCAGAGTGTGATCCATGGATGAGAACTATGCTGTGTGCTTGCCTTCAGAAATGGAGTTAAATCCCAGGCTCTGAGTCTTCCTACAAGCAAGACTTCGTTTCAGGTAAGGGCAGTCAGTTTGCTGTTCAAACGAACTACATCGTTCACTGAGCTCGCACGTTTCTCATCTTAACTGACAAGCATTGGAAGTTAGAGGGTCAGTGCTTTGTATCAGTTTCAGAAGCAGATTTGGACTAGATATGGTCCATATGTGTAGGAAACACCGTTCTTTTGTTCTGGGCACACTCAGATTTCCTGCTGTCTTAGAGACTCTAGAAAGCAAGAGTGTGCTTCTCACTCTAAAGCAGAGTGTGATCCATGGATGAAAACTATGCTGTATGTGTCCCTTCAGAAAAGTAGTTAAATCCCAGGCTCTATGTCTTCCTACAAGCAAGACTTCGTTTCAGGTAAGGGCAGTCACTTTTCAGCTCAAATGAACTACATCGTTCACGAAGCTCACACGTTTCACATCTTAACAGACAAGCATTGGATGTTAGAGGACCAGTGCTTTGTATCAGTTTCAAAAGAAGAGTTCGACTAGATATGGTCCGTATGTGTATGAAACACCGTTCTTTTGTTCTCAGCAAATTCACTTTCCTGCTCTCTTAGAGACTCTAGAAAGAAGAGCATGCTTCTTGTTCTAACGCAGAGTGTGATCAATGGATGAGAACACTGCTGTGTGTTTCACTCAGAAATGGAGTTAAATCCCAGGCTCTAAGTCTTCCTACAAGCAAGACTTCGTTTCAGGTAAGGGCAGTCAGTTTTCTGCTGAAACGAACTACATCGTTCACGAAGCTCACACGTTTCTCATCTTCACTGACAAGCATTGGCTGTTAGAGAGTCAGTGCTGTGTATCAGTTTCAGAAGCAGATTTGCACTACATATGGTCCATATGTGTAGGAAACACCGATCATTTGTTCTGGGCACACTCACGTTTCCTGCTGTCTTAGAGACTCTAGAAAGCAAGAGCGTGCTTCTCGCTCTAAAGCAGAGTGTGTTCTATGGATGATACTATGCTGTGTGTTTCACTTCAGAAATGGAGTTAAATCCCATGCTCTGTGTCTACCTACAAGCAAGACTTCATTTCAGGAAAGGACAGTCACTTTTCTGCACAAACAAACTACATCGTTCACGAAGCTCACACATTTCTCATCTTCACTGACAAGCATTGGATGTTAGAGGACCAGTGCTTTGTATCAGTTTCAGAAGAAGAGTTGGACTAGATATGGTCCCTATGTTTAGGAAACACCGTACTTTAGTTCTCAGCACACTCACGTTTCCTGCTGTCTTAGAGACTTTAGAAAGCAAGAGCGTGCTTCTCGATCTAAAGCAGAGTGTGATCCATGGATGAGAACACTGCTGTGTGTTTCACATCAGAAATGGAGTTACATCCCAGGCTCTGAGTCTTCCTACAAGCAAGACTTCGTTTCAGGTAAGGACAGTCACTTTTCTGCTCTAACGAACTACATCGTTCACGAAGCTCACACGTTTCTCATCTTCACTGACAAGCATTGGAAGTTAGAGGATCAGTGCTTTGTATCAGTTTCAGAACTAGATTTGGACTAGATATGGTCCATATGTGTAGGAAACACCGTTCTTTTGTTCTGGGCACACACAGATTTCCTGCTGTCTTAGAGACTCTAGAAAGCAAGAGTGTGCTTCTCGCTCTAAAGCAGAGTGTGATCCATGGATGAGACTATGCTCTGTGTTTCAGTTCAGAAATGGAGTTAAATCCCATGCTCTGTGTCTCCCTACAAGCAAGACTTCGTTTCAGGTAAGGGCAGTCACTTTTCTGCTCAAACGAACTACATCGTTCACGAAGCTCACACGTTTCTCATCTTAACTGACAAGCATTGGATGTTAGAGGACCAGTGCTTTGTATCTGTTTCAGAAGCAGAGTTGGACTAGATATGGTGCCTATGTGTAGGAAACACCGTACTTTAGTTCTCAACACACTCACGTTTCCTGCTGTCTTAGAGACTTTAGAAAGCAAGAGCGTGCTTCTCGCTCTAAAGCAGAGTGTGATCCATGGATGAGAACACTGCTGTGTGTTTCACATCAGAAATGGAGTTACATCCCAGGCTCTGAGTCTTCCTACAAGCAAGACTTCGTTTCAGGTAAGGACAGTCACTTTTCTGCTCAAACGAACTACATCGTTCACGAAGCTCACACATTTCTCATCTTTACTGACAAGCATTGGATGTTAGAGGACCAGTGCTTTGTATCAGTTTCAGAAGAAGAGTTGGACTAGATATGGTCCGTATGTGTAGGAAACACCGTTCTTTTTTTCTCAGCACACTCACGTTTCCTGCTGTCTTATAGACTATAGAAAGCAAGAGCATGCTTCTTTCTAAAGCAGAGTGTGATCCATGGATGAGAACTATGCTGTGTGCTTTCCTTCAGAAATGGAGTTAAATCCCAGGATCTGAGTCTTCCTACAAGCAAGACTTCGTTTCAGGTAAGGGCAGTCCCTTTTCTGCTCAAACGAACTACATCGTTCACTGAGCTCACACGTTTCTCATCTTAACTGACAAGCATTTTAAGTTAGATGGTCAGTGCTTTGTATCAGTTTCAGAAGCAGATTTGGACTAGATATGGTCCATATGTGTAGGAAACACCGTTCTTTTGTTCTGAGCACACTCAAATTTCCTGCTGTCTTAGAGACTCTAGAAAGCAAGAGTGTGCTTCTCACTCTAAAGCAGAGTGTGATCCATGGATGAAAACTATGCTGTATGTTTCCCTTCAGAAAAGTAGTTAAATCCCAGGCTCTATGTCTTCCTACAAGCAAGACTTCGTTTCAGGTAAGGGCAGTCACTTTTCAGCTCAAATGAACTACATCGTTCACGAAGCTCACACGTTTCACATCTTAACAGACAAGCATTGGATGTTAGAGGACCAGTGCTTTGTATCAGTTTCAGAAGCAGAGTTCGACTAGATATGGTCCGTATATGTAGGAAACACCGTTCTTTTGTTCTCAGGACACTCACGTTTCCTGCTGTCTTAGAGACTCTAGAAAGCAAGAGCGTGCTTCTTTCTAAAGCAGAGTGTGATCCATGGATGAGAACTATGCAGTGTGTTTGCCTTCAGAAATGGAGTTAAATCCCAGGCTCTGAGTCTTCCTACAAGCAAGACTTCGTTTCAGGTAAAGGCAGTCACTTTTCTGCTCAAACGAACTACATCGTTCACTGAGCTCACACGTTTCTCATCTTAACTGACAAGCTTTGGAAGTTAGAGGGTCAGTGCTTTGTATCAGTTTCAGAAGCATATTTGGACTAGATATGGTCCATATGTGTAAGAAACACCGTTCTTTTGTTCTGGGCACACTCAGATTTCCTGCTGTCTTAGAGACTCTAGAAAGCAAGAGTGTGCTTCTCGCTCTAAAGCAGAGTGTGATCCATGGATGAGAACTATGCTGTGTGTTTCCCTTCAGAAATGGACTTAAATCCCATGCTCTGTGTCTTACTACAAGCAAGACTTCGTTTCAGGTAAGGGCAGTCACTTTTCAGTTCAAACGAACTACATCGTTCACGAAGCTCACACGTTTCTCATCTTTACTGACAAGCATTGGATGTTAGAGGACCAGTGCTTTTTATCTGTTTCAGAAGCATAGTTGGACTAGATATGGTCCCTATGTTTAGGAAACACCGTACTTTAGTTCTCATCACACTCACGTTTCCTGCTGTCTTAGAGACTTTAGAAAGCAAGAGCGTGCTTCTCGATCTAAAGCAGAGTGTGATCCATGGATGAGAACACTGCTGTGTGTTTCACATCAGAAATGGAGTTACATCCCAGGCTCTGAGTCTTCCTACAAGCAAGACTTCGTTTCAGGTAAGGACAGTCACTTTTCTGCACAAACAAACTACATCGTTCACGAAGCTCACACATTTCTCATCTTTACTGACAAGCATTGGATGTTAGAGGACCAGTGCTTTGTATCAGTTTCAGAAGAAGTGTTGGACTAGATATGGTCCGTATGTGTAGGAAACACTGTTCTTTTGTTCTCAGCACACTCACGTTTCCTGCTGTCTTAGAGACTATAGAAAGCAACAGCATGCTTCTTTCTAAAGCAGAGTGTGATCCATGGATGAGAACTATGCTGTGTGCTTGCCTTCAGAAATGGAGTTAAATCCCAGGCTCTGAGTCTTCCTACAAGCAAGACTTCGTTTCAGGTAAGGGCAGTCACTTTTCTGTTCAAACGAACTACATCGTTCACTGAGCTCACACGTTTCTCATCTTAACTGACAAGCATTGGAAGTTAGAGGGTCAGTGCTTTGTATCAGTTTCAGAAGCAGATTTGGACTAGATATGGTCCATATGTGTAGGAAACACTGTTCTTTTGTTCTGGGCACACTCAGATTTCCTGCTGTCTTAGAGACTCTAGAAAGCAAGAGTGTGCTTCTCGCTCTAAAGCAGAGTGTGATCCATGGATGAGAACTATGCTGTGTGTTTCCCTTCAGAAATGGACTTAAATCCCATGCTCTGTGTCTTACTACAAGCAAGACTTCGTTTCAGGTAAGGGCAGTCACTTTTCAGTTCAAACGAACTACATCGTTCACGAAGCTCACACGTTTCTCATCTTAACTGACAAGCATTGGAAGTTAGAGGACCAGTGCTTTGTATCTGTTTCAGAAGCAGAGTTGGACTAGATATGGTCCCTATGTTTAGGAAACACCGTACTTTAGTTCTCATCACACTCATGTTTCCTGCTCTCTTAGAGAATTTAGAAAGCAAGAGCGTGCTTCTCGATCTAAAGCAGAGTGTGATCCATGGATGAGAACACTGCTGTGTGTTTCACATCAGAAATGGAGTTACATCCCAGGCTCTGAGTCTTCCTACAAGCAAGACTTCGTTTCAGGTAAGGACAGTCACTTTTCTGCACAAACAAACAACATTGTTCACGAAGCTCACACATTTCTCATCTTTACTGACAAGCATTGGATGTTAGAGGACCAGTGCTTTGTATCAGTTTCAGAAGAAGAGTTGGACTAGATATGGTCTGTATGTGTAGGAAACACCGTTCTTTTGTTCTCAGCACACACACGTTTCCTGCTGTCTTATAGACTATAGAAAGCAACAGCATGCTTCTTTCTAAAGCAGAGTGTGATCCATGGATGAGAACTATGCTGTGTGCTTGCCTTCAGAAATGGAGTTAAATCCCAGGCTCTGAGTCTTCCTACAAGCAAGACTTCGTTTCAGGTAAGGGCAGTCACTTTTCTGTTCAAACGATCTACATCGTTCACTGAGCTCACACGTTTCTCATCTTAACTGACAAGCATTGGAAGTTAGAGGGTCAGTGCTTTGTATCAGTTTCAGAAGCAGATTTGGACTAGATATGGTCCATATGTGTAGAAAACACCGTTCTTTTGTTCTGGGCACACTCAGATTTCCTGCTGTCTTAGAGACTCTAGAAAGCAAGAGTGTGCTTCTCACTCTAAAGCAGAGTGTGATCCATGGATGAAAACTATGCTGTATGTTTCCCTTCAGAAATGGAGTTAAATCCCAGACTCTGTGTCTTCCTACAGGCAAGATTTCGTTTCAGGTAAGGGCAGTCACATTTCTGCTCAAATGAACTACATCGTTCACGAAGCTCACACGTTTCACATCTTAACAGACAAGCATTGGATGTTAGAGGACCAGTGCTTTGTATCAGTTTCAGAAGCAGAGTTCGACTAGATATGGTCCGTATGTGTATGAAACACCGTTCTTTTGTTCTCAGCAAATTCACTTTCCTGCTGTCTTAGAGACTCTGGAAAGAAGAGCATGCTTCTTGTTCAAACGCAGAGTGTGATCAATGGATGAGAACAGTGCTGTGTGTTTCACTTCAGAAACGGAGTTAAATCCCAGGATCTGAGTCTTCCTAAAAGGAAGACTTCATTTCAGGTAAGGGCAGTCAGTTTTCTGCTCAAACGAACTACATCGTTCACGAAGCTCACACGTTTCTCATCTTAACTGACAAGCATTGGATGTAAGATGATCAGTGCTTTTTTTCAGTTTCAGAAGCAGATTTGGACTACATATGGTCCATATGTGTAGGAAACACCCTTCTTTTGTTCTGGGCACACTCAGATTTCCTGCTGTATTAGAGAATCTATAAAGCAAGAGTGTGCTTCTCGCTCTAAACAGAGTGTGATCCATGGATGAGAACTATGATGTGTGTTTCCCTTCAGAAATGGACTTAAATCCCAGGCTCTGTGTCTTACTACAAGCAAGACTTCGATTCAGGTAAGGACAGTCACTTTTCTGCTCTAACGAACTACATCGTTCACTGAGCTCACACGTTTCTCATCTTAACTGACAAGCATTGGAAGTTAGAGGGTCAGTGCTTTGTATCAGTTTCAGAAGCAGATTTGGACTAGATATTTTCCATATGTGTAGGAAACACCGTTCTTTTGTTCTGGGCACACACAGATTTCCTGCTGTCTTAGAGACTCTAGAAAGCAAGAGTGTGCTTGTCGCTCTAAAGCAGAGTGTGATCCATGGATGAGACTATGCTGTGTGTTTCACCTAAGAAATGGATTTAAATCCCATGCTCTGTGTCTCCCTACAAGCAAGACTTCGTTTCAGGTAAGGGCAGTCACTTTTCTGCTCAAACGAACTACATCGTTCACGAAGCTCACACCTTTCTCATCTTAAATGACAAGCATTGGATGTTAGAGGACCAGTGCTTTGTATCAGTTTCAGAAGCAGAGTTGGACTAGATATGGTCCCTATGTGTAGGAAACACCATACTTTTGTTCTCAGCACACTCAAGTTTCCTGCTGTCTTAGAGACTTTAGAAAGCAAGAACGTGCTTCTCTCTCTAAAGCAGAGTGTGATCCATGGATGAGAACACTGCTGTGTGTTTCACATCAGAAATGGAGTTACATCCCAGGCTCTGAGTCTTCCTACAAGCAAGACTTCTTTTCAGGCAAGGACAGTCACTTTTCTGCACAAACGAACTACATCGTTCACGAAGCTCACACATTTCTCATCTTTACTGACAAGAATTGGATGTTAGAGGACCAGTGCTTTGTATCAGTTTCAGAAGAAGAGTTGGACTAGATATGGTCCGTATGTGTAGGAAACACCGTTATTTTGTTCTCAGCACACTCACGTTTCCTGCTGTCTTAGAGACTCTAGAAAGCAAGAGCGTGCTTCTTTCTAAAGCAGAGTGTGATCCATGGATGAGAACTATGCAGTGTGTTTGCCTTCAGAAATGGAGTTAAATCCCAGGCTCTGAGTCTTCCTACAAGCAAGACTTCGTTTCAGGTAAGGGCAGTCACTTTTCTGCTCAAACGAACTACATCGTTCACTGAGCTCACACGTTTCTCATCTTAACTGACAAGCTTTGGAAGTTAGTGGGTCAGTGCTTTGTATCAGTTTCAGAAGCAGATTTGGACTAGATATGGTCCATATGTGTAAGGAACACAGTTCTTTTGTTCTGGGCACACTCAGATTTCCTGCTGTCTTAGAGACTCTAGAAAGCAAGAGTGTGCTTCTCGCTCTAAAGCAGAGTGTGATCCATGGATGAGAACTATGCTGTGTGTTTCCCTTCAGAAATGGACTTAAATCCCATGCTCTGTGTCTTACTACAAGCAAGACTTCGTTTCAGGTAAGGGCAGTCACTTTTCAGTTCAAACGAACTACATCGTTCATAAAGCTCACACGTTTCTCATCTTAACTGACAAGCATTGGATGTTAGAGGACCAGTGCTTTTTATCTGTTTCAGAAGCATAGTTGGACTAGATATGGTCCCTATGTTTAGGAAACACCGTACTTTAGTTCTCAGCACACTCACGTTTCCTGCTGTCTTAGAGACTTTAGAAAGCAAGAGCGTGCTTCTCGATCTAAAGCAGAGTGTGATCCATGGATGAGAACACTGCTGTGTGTTTCACATCAGAAATGGAGTTACATCCCAGGCTCTGAGTCTTCCTACAAGCAAAACTTCGTTTCAGGTAAGGACAGTCACTTTTCTGCACAAACAAACTACATCGTTCACGAAGCTCACACATTTCTCATCTTTACTGACAAGCATTGGATGTTAGAGGACCAGTGCTTTGTATCAGTTTCAGAAGAAGAGTTGGACTAGATATGGTCCGTATGTGTAGGAAACACCGTTCTTTTGTTCTCAGCACACTCACGTTTCCTGCTGTCTTATAGACTATAGAAAGCAACAGCATGCTCCTTTCTAAAGCAGAGTGTGATCCATGGATGAGAACTATGCTGTGTGCTTGCCTTCAGAAATGGAGTTAAATCCCAGGCTCTGAGTCTTCCTACAAGCAAGACTTCGTTTCAGGTAAGGGCAGTCACTTTTCTGTTCAAACGAACTACATCGTTCACTGAGCTCACACGTTTCTCATCTTAACTGACAAGCATTGGAAGTTAGAGGGTCAGTGCTTTGTATCAGTTTCAGAAGCAGATTTGGACTAGATATGGTCCATATGTGTAGGAAACACCGTTCTTTTGTTCTGGGCACACTCAGATTTCCTGCTGTCTTAGAGACTCTAGAAAGCAAGAGTGTGCTTCTCACTCTAAAGCAGAGTGTGATCCATGGATGAAAACTATGCTGTATGTGTCCCTTCAGAAAAGTAGTTAAATCCCAGGCTCTATGTCTTCCTACAAGCAAGACTTCGTTTCAGGTAAGGGCAGTCACTTTTCAGCTCAAATGAACTACATCGTTCACGAAGCTCACATGTTTCACATCTTAACAGACCAGCATTGGATGTTAGAGGACCAGTGCTTTGTATCAGTTTCAAAAGAAGAGTTCGACTAGATATGGTCCGTATGTGTATGAAACACCGTTCTTTTGTTCTCAGCAAATTCACTTTCCTGGTCTCTTAGAGACTCTAGAAAGAAGAGCATGCTTCTTGTTCTAACGCAGAGTGTGATCAATGGATGAGAACACTGCTGTGTGTTTCACTCAGAAATGGAGTTAAATCCCAGGCTCTAAGTCTTCCTACAAGCAAGACTTCGTTTCAGGTAAGGGCAGTCAGTTTTCTGCTGAAACGAACTACATCGTTCACGAAGCTCACACGTTTCTCATCTTCACTGACAAGCATTGGCTGTTAGAGAGTCAGTGCTGTGTATCAGTTTCAGAAGCAGATTTGCACTACATATGGTCCATATGTGTAGGAAACACCGATCATTTGTTCTGGGCACACTCACGTTTCCTGCTGTCTTAGAGACTCTAGAAAGCAAGAGCGTGCTTCTCGCTCTAAAGCAGAGTGTGTTCTATGGATGAGACTATGCTGTGTGTTTCACTTCAGAAATGGAGTTAAATCCCATGCTCTGTGTCTCCCTACAAGCAAGACTTCATTTCAGGAAAGGACAGTCACTTTTCTGCACAAACAAACTACATCGTTCACGAAGCTCACACATTTCTCATCTTTACTGACAAGCATTGGATGTTAGAGGACCAGTGCTTTGTATCAGTTTCAGAAGAAGAGTTGGACTAGATATGGTCCCTATGTTTAGGAAACACCGTACTTTAGTTCTCAGCACACTCACGTTTCCTGCTGTCTTAGAGACTTTAGAAAGCAAGAGCGTGCTTCTCGATCTATAGCAGAGTGTGATCCATGGATGAGAACACTGCTGTGTGTTTCACATCAGAAATGGAGTTACATCCCAGGCTCTGAGTCTTCCTACAAGCAAGACTTCGTTTCAGGTAAGGACAGTCACTTTTCTGCTCAAACAAACTACATCGTTCACGAAGCTCACACGTTTCTCATCTTCACTGACAAGCATTGGAAGTTAGAGGATCAGTGCTTTGTATCAGTTTCAGAACTAGATTTGGACTAGATATGGTCCATATGTGTAGGAAACACCGTTCTTTTGTTCTGGGCACACACAGATTTCCTGCTGTCTTAGAGACTCTAGAAAGCAAGAGTGTGCTTCTCGCTCTAAAGCAGAGTGTGATCCATGGATGAGACTATGCTCTGTGTTTCACTTCAGAAATGGAGTTAAATCCCATGCTCTGTGTCTCCCTACAAGCAAGACTTCGTTTCAGGTAAGGGCAGTCACTTTTCTGCTCAAACGAACTACATCGTTCACGAAGCTCACACGTTTCTCATCTTAACTGACAAGCATTGGATGTTAGAGGACCAGTGCTTTGTATCTGTTTCAGAAGCAGAGTTGGACTAGATATGGTGCCTATGTGTAGGAAACACCGTACTTTAGTTCTCAACACACTCACGTTTCCTGCTGTCTTAGAGACTTTAGAAAGCAAGAGCGTGCTTCTCGCTCTAAAGCAGAGTGTGATCCATGGATGAGAACACTGCTGTGTGTTTCACATCAGAAATGGAGTTACATCCCAGGCTCTGAGTCTTCCTACAAGCAAGACTTCGTTTCAGGTAAGGACAGTCACTTTGCTGCTCAAACGAACTACATCGTTCACGAAGCTCACACATTTCTCATCTTTACTGACAAGCATTGGATGTTAGAGGACCAGTGCTTTGTATCAGTTTCAGAAGAAGAGTTGGACTAGATATGTTCCGTATGTGTAGGAAACTCCGTTCTTTTGTTCTCAGCACACTCACGTTTCCTGCTGTCTTATAGACTATAGAAAGCAAGAGCATGCTTCTTTCTAAAGCAGAGTGTGATCCATGGATGAGAACTATGCTGTGTGCTTTCCTTCAGAAATGGAGTTAAATCCCAGGATCTGAGTCTTCCTACAAGCAAGACTTCGTTTCAGGTAAGGGCAGTCCCTTTTCTGCTCAAACGAACTACATCGTTCACTGAGCTCACACGTTTCTCATCTTAACTGACAAGCATTTTAAGTTAGATGGTCAGTGCTTTGTATCAGTTTCAGAAGCAGATTTGGACTAGATATGGTCCATATGTGTAGGAAACACCGTTCTTTTGTTCTGAGCACACTCAAATTTCCTGCTGTCTTAGAGACTCTAGAAAGCAAGAGTGTGCTTCTCACTCTAAAGCAGAGTGTGATCCATGGATGAAAACTATGCTGTATGTTTCCCTTCAGAAAAGTAGTTAAATCCCAGGCTCTATGTCTTCCTACAAGCAAGATTTCGTTTCAGGTAAGGGCAGTCACTTTTCAGCTCAAATGAACTACATCGTTCACGAAGCTCACACGTTTCACATCTTAACAGACAAGCATTGGATGTTAGAGGACCAGTGCTTTGTATCAGTTTCAGAAGCAGAGTTCGACTAGATATGGTCCGTATGTGTAGGAAACACCGTTCTTTTGTTCTCAGGACACTCACGTTTCCTGCTGTCTTAGAGACTCTAGAAAGCAAGAGCGTGCTTCTTTCTAAAGCAGAGTGTGATCCATGGATGAGAACTATGCAGTGTGTTTGCCTTCAGAAATGGAGTTAAATCCCAGGCTCTGAGTCTTCCTACAAGCAAGACTTCGTTTCAGGTAAAGGCAGTCACTTTTCTGCTCAAACGAACTACATCGTTCACTGAGCTCACACGTTTCTCATCTTAACTGACAAGCTTTGGAAGTTAGAGGGTCAGTGCTTTGTATCAGTTTCAGAAGCATATTTGGACTAGATATGGTCCATATGTGTAAGAAACACCGTTCTTTTGTTCTGGGCACACTCAGATTTCCTGCTGTCTTAGAGACTCTAGAAAGCAAGAGTGTGCTTCTCGCTCTAAAGCAGAGTGTGATCCATGGATGAGAACTATGCTGTGTGTTTCCCTTCAGAAATGGACTTAAATCCCATGCTCTGTGTCTTACTACAAGCAAGACTTCGTTTCAGGTAAGGGCAGTCACTTTTCAGTTCAAACGAACTACATCGTTCACGAAGCTCACACGTTTCTCATCTTAACTGACAAGCATTGGATGTTAGAGGACCAGTGCTTTTTATCTGTTTCAGAAGCAGAGTTGGACTAGATATGGGCCCTATGTTTAGGAAACACCGTACTTTAGTTCTCAGCACACTCACGTTTCTGCTGTCTTAGAGAATTTAGAAAGCAAGAGCGTGCTTCTCGATCTAAAGCAGAGTGTGATCCATGGATGAGAACACTGCTGTGTGTTTCACATCAGAAATGGAGTTACATCCCAGGCTCTGAGTATTCCTACAAGCAAGACTTCGTTTCAGGTAAGGACAGTCACTTTTCTGCACAAACAAACTACATCGTTCACGAAGCTCACACATTTCTCATCTTTACTGACAAGCATTGGATGTTAGAGGACCAGTGCTTTGTATCAGTTTCAGAAGAAGAGTTGGACTAGATATGTTCTGTATGTGTAGGAAACACCGTTCTTTTGTTCTCAGCACACTCACGTTTCCTGCTGTCTTATAGACTATAGAAAGCAAGAGCATGCTTCTTTCTAAAGCAGAGTGTGATCCATGGATGAGAACTATGCTGTGTGCTTGCCTTCAGAAATGGAGTTAAATCCCAGGCTCTGAGTCTTCCTACAAGCAAGACTTCGTTTCAGGTAAGGGCAGTCACTTTTCTGTTCAAACGAACTACATCGTTCACTTAGCTCACACGTTTCTCATCTTAACTGACAAGCATTGGAAGTTAGAGGGTCAGTGCTTTGTATCAGTTTCAGAAGCAGATTTGGACTAGATATGGTCCATATGTGTAGGAAACACTGTTCTTTTGTTCTGGGCACACTCAGATTTCCTGCTGTCTTAGAGACTCTAGAAAGCAAGAGTGTGCTTCTCGCTCTAAAGCAGAGTGTGATCCATGGATGAGAACTATGCTGTGTGTTTCCCTTCAGAAATGGACTTAAATCCCATGCTCTGTGTCTTACTACAAGCAAGACTTCGTTTCAGGTAAGGGCAGTCACTTTTCAGTTCAAACGAACTACATCGTTCACGAAGCTCACACGTTTCTCATCTTAACTGACAAGCATTGGAAGTTAGAGGACCAGTGCTTTGTATCTGTTTCAGAAGCAGAGTTGGACTAGATATGGTCCCTATGTTTAGGAAACACCGTACTTTAGTTCTCATCACACTCACGTTTCCTGCTCTCTTAGAGAATTTAGAAAGCAAGAGCGTGCTTCTCGATCTAAAGCAGAGTGTGATCCATGGATGAGAACACTGCTGTGTGTTTCACATCAGAAATGGAGTTACATCCCAGGTTCTGAGTCTTCCTACAAGCAAGACTTCGTTTCAGGTAAGGACAGTCACTTTTCTGCACAAACAAACAACATCGTTCACGAAGCTCACACATTTCTCATCTTTACTGACAAGCATTGGATGTTAGAGGACCAGTGCTTTGTATCAGTTTCAGAAGAAGAGTTGGACTAGATATGGTCTGTATGTGTAGGAAACACCGTTCTTTTGTTCTCACTACACACACGTTTCCTGCTGTCTTATAGACTATAGAAAGCAACAGCATGCTTCTTTCTAAAGCAGAGTGTGATCCATGGATGAGAACTATGCTGTGTGCTTGCCTTCAGAAATGGAGTTAAATCCCAGGCTCTGAGTCTTCCTACAAGCAAGACTTCGTTTCAGGTAAGGGCAGTCACTTTTCTGTTCAAACGATCTACATCGTTCACTGAGCTCACACGTTTCTCATCTTAACTGACAAGCATTGGAAGTTAGAGGGTCAGTGCTTTGTATCAGTTTCAGAAGCAGATTTGGAATAGATATGGTCCATATGTGTAGAAAACACCGTTCTTTTGTTCTGGGCACACTCAGATTTCCTGCTGTCTTAGAGACTCTAGAAAGCAAGAGTGTGCTTCTCACTCTAAAGCAGAGTGTGATCCATGGATGAAAACTATGCTGTATGTTTCCCTTCAGAAATGGAGTTAAATCCCAGACTCTGTGTCTTCCTACAGGCAAGATTTCGTTTCAGGTAAGGGCAGTCACATTTCTGCTCAAATGAACTACATCGTTCACGAAGCTCACACGTTTCACATCTTAACAGACAAGCATTGGATGTTAGAGGACCAGTGCTTTGTATCAGTTTCAGAAGCAGAGTTCGACTAGATATGGTCCGTATGTGTATGAAACACCGTTCTTTTGTTCTCAGCAAGTTCACTTTCCTGCTGTCTTAGAGACTCTGGAAAGAAGAGCATGCTTCTTGTTCAAACGCAGAGTGTGATCAATGGATGAGAACAGTGCTGTGTGTTTCACTTCAGAAACGGAGTTAAATCCCAGGATCTGAGTCTTCCTAAAAGGAAGACTTCATTTCAGGTAAGGGCAGTCAGTTTTCTGCTCAAACGAACTACATCGTTCACGAAGCTCACACGTTTCTCATCTTAACTGACAAGCATTGGATGTAAGATGATCAGTGCTTTTTTTCAGTTTCAGAAGCAGATTTGGACTACATATGGTCCATATGTGTAGGAAACACCCTTCTTTTGTTCTGGGCACACTCAGATTTCCTGCTGTATTAGAGAATCTAGAAAGCAAGAGTGTGCTTCTCCCTCTAAACAGAGTGTGATCCATGGATGAGAACTATGCTGTGTGTTTCCCTTCAGAAATGGACTTAAATCCCAGGCTCTGTGTCTTACTACAAGCAAGACTTCGATTCAGGTAAGGACAGTCACTTTTCTGCTCTAACGAACTACATCGTTCACTGAGCTCACACGTTTCTCATCTTAACTGACAAGCATTGGAAGTTAGAGGGTCAGTGCTTTGTATCAGTTTCAGAAGCAGATTTGGACTAGATATTTTCCATATGTGTAGGAAACACCGTTCTTTTGTTCTGGGCACACACAGATTTCCTGCTGTCTTAGAGACTCTAGAAAGCAAGAGTGTGCTTGTTGCTCTAAAGCAGAGTGTGATCCATGCATGAGACTATGCTGTGTGTTTCACCTCAGAAATGGAGTTAAATCCCATGCTCTGTGTCTCCCTACAAGCAAGACTTCGTTTCTGGTAAGGGCAGTCACTTTTCTGCTCAAACGAACTACATCGTTCACGAAGCTCACACCTTTCTCATCTTAAATGACAAGCATTGGATGTTAGAGGACCAGTGCTTTGTATCAGTTTCAGAAGCAGAGTTGGACTAGATATGGTCCCTATGTGTAGGAAATACCATACTTTTGTTCTCAGCACACTCAAGTTTCCTGCTGTCTTAGAGACTTTAGAAAGCAAGAACGTGCTTCTCGCTCTAAAGCAGAGTGTGATCCATGGATGAGAACACTGCTGTGTGTTTCACATCAGAAATGGAGTTACATCCCAGGCTCTGAGTCTTCCTACAAGCAAGACTTCTTTTCAGGTAAGGACAGTCACTTTTCTGCACAAACGAACTACATCGTTCACGAAGCTCACACATTTCTCATCTTTACTGACAAGCATTGGATGTTAGAGGACCAGTGCTTTGTATCAGTTTCAGAAGAAGAGTTGGACTAGATATGGTCCGTATGTGTAGGAAACACCGTTCTTTTGTTCTCAGCACACTCACGTTTCCTGCTGTCTTAGAGACTCTAGAAAGCAAGAGCGTGCTTCTTTCTAAAGCAGAGTGTGATCCATGGATGAGAACTATGCTGTGTGTTTGCCTTCAGAAATGGAGTTAAATCCCAGGCTCTGAGTCTTCCTACAAGCAAGACTTCATTTCAGGTAAGGGCAGTCACTTTTCTGCTCAAACGAACTACATCGTTCACTGAGCTCACACGTTTCTCATCTTAACTGACAAGCTTTGGAAGTTAGAGGGTCAGTGCTTTGTATCAGTTTCAGAAGCAGATTTGGACTAGATATGGTCCATATGTGTAAGAAACACCGTTCTTTTGTTCTGGGCACACTCAGATTTCCTGCTGTCTTAGAGACTCTAGAAAGCAAGAGTGTGCTTCTCGCTCTAAAGCAGAGTGTGATCCATGGATGAGAACTATGCTGTGTGTTTCCCTTCAGAAATGGACTTAAATCCCATGCTCTGTGTCTTACTACAAGCAAGACTTCGTTTCAGGTAAGGGCAGTCACTTTTCAGCTCAAATGAACTACATCGTTCACGAAGCTCACACGTTTCACATCTTAACAGACAAGCATTGGATGTTAGAGGACCAGTGCTTTGTATCAGTTTCAAAAGAAGAGTTCGACTAGATATGGTCCATATGTGTATGAAACACCGTTCTTTTGTTCTCAGCAAATTCACTTTCCTGCTCTCTTAGAGACTCTAGAAAGAAGAGCATGCTTCTTGTTCTAACGCAGAGTGTGATCAATGGATGAGAACACTGCTGTGTGTTTCACTCAGAAATGGAGTTAAATCCCAGGCTCTAAGTCTTCCTACAAGCAAGACTTCGTTTCAGGTAAGGGCAGTCAGTTTTCTGCTGAAACGAACTACATCGTTCACGAAGCTCACACGTTTCTCATCTTCACTGACAAGCATTGGCTATTAGAGAGTCAGTGCTGTGTATCAGTTTCAGAAGCAGATTTGCACTACATATGGTCCATATGTGTACGAAACACCGATCATTGTTCTGGGCACACTCACGTTTCCTGCTGTCTTAGAGACTCTAGAAAGCAAGAGCGTGCTTCTCGCTCTAAAGCAGAGTGTGTTCTATGGATGAGACTATGCTGTGTGTTTCACTTCAGAAATGGAGTTAAATCCCATGCTCTGTGTCTCCCTACAAGCAAGACTTCATTTCAGGAAAGGACAGTCACTTTTCTGCACAAACAAACTACAACGTTCACGAAGCTCACACATTTCTCATCTTTACTGACAAGCATTGGATGTTAGAGGACCAGTGCTTTGTATCAGTTTCAGAAGAAGAGTTGGACTAGATATGGTCCCTATGTTTAGGAAACACCGTACTTTAGTTCTCAGCACACTCACGTTTCCTGCTGTCTTAGAGACTTTAGAAAGCAAGAGCGTGCTTCTCGATCTAAAGCAGAGTGTGATCCATGGATGAGAACACTGCTGTGTGTTTCACATCAGAAATGGAGTTACATCCCAGGCTCTGAGTCTTCCTACAAGCAAGACTTCGTTTCAGGTAAGGACAGTCACTTTTCTGCTCAAACAAACTACATCGTTCACGAAGCTCACACATTTCTCATCTTTACTGACAAGCATTGGATGTTAGAGGACCAGTGCTTTGTATCAGTTTCAGAAGAAGAGTTGGACTAGATATGGTCCGTATGTGTAGGAAACACCGTTCTTTTGTTCTCAGCACACTCACGTTTCCTGCTGTCTTATAGACTGTAGAAAGCAACAGCATGCTTCTTTCTAAAGCAGAGTGTGATCCATGGATGAGAACTATGCTGTGTGCTTGCCTTCAGAAATGGAGTTAAATCCCAGGCTCTGAGTCTTCCTACAAGCAAGACTTCGTTTCAGGAAAGGGCAGTCACTTTTCTGCTCAAACGAACTACATCGTTCACTGAGCTCACACGTTTCTCATCTTACCTGACAAGCATTGGATGTTAGAGGACCAGTGCTTTGTATCAGTTTCAGAAGAAGAGTTGGACTAGATATGGTCCCTATGTTTAGGAAACACCGTACTTTAGTTCTCAGCACACTCACGTTTCCTGCTGTCTTAGAGACTTTAGAAAGCAAGAGCGTGCTTCTCGATCTAAAGCAGAGTGTGATCCATGGATGAGAACACTGCTGTGTGTTTCACATCAGAAATGGAGTTACATCCCAGGCTCTGAGTCTTCCTACAAGCAAGACTTCGTTTCAGGTAAGGACAGTCACTTTTCTGCTCAAACAAACTACATCGTTCACGAAGCTCACACATTTCTCATCTTTACTGACAAGCATTGGATGTTAGAGGACCAGTGCTTTGTATCAGTTTCAGAAGAAGAGTTGGCCTAGATATGGTCCGTATGTGTAGGAAACACCGTTCTTTTGTTCTCAGAACACTCACGTTTCCTGCTGTCTTATAGACTATAGAAAGCAACAGCATGCTTCTTTCTAAAGCAGAGTGTGATCCATGGATGAGAACTATGCTGTGTGCTTGCCTTCAGAAATGGAGTTAAATCCCAGGCTCTGAGTCTTCCTACAAGCAAGACTTCGTTTCAGGTAAGGGCAGTCACTTTTCTGTTCAAACGAACTACATCGTTCACTGAGCTCACACGTTTCTCATCTTAACTGAAAAGCATTGGAAGTTAGAGGGTCAGTGCTTTGTATCAGTTTCAGAAGCAGATTTGGACTAGATATGGTCCATATGTGTAGGAAACACCGTTCTTTTGTTCTGGGCACACTCAGATTTCCTGCTGTCTTAGAGACTCTAGAAAGCAAGAGTGTGCTTCTCGCTCTAAAGCAGAGTGTGATCCATGGATGAGAACTATGCTGTGTGTTTCCCTTCAGAAATGGACTTAAATCCCATGCTCTGTGTCTTACTACAAGCAAGACTTCGTTTCAGGTAAGGGCAGTCACTTTTCAGTTCAAACGAACTACATCGTTCACGAAGCTCACACGTTTCTCATCTTAACTGACAAGCATTGGATGTTAGAGGACCAGTGCTTCGTATCTGTTTCAGAAGCAGAGTTGGACTAGATATGGTCCCTATGTTTAGGAAACACCGTACTTTAGTTCTCATCACACTCACGTTTCCTGCTGTCTTAGAGACTATAGAAAGCAAGAGCGTGCTTCTCGATCTAAAGCAGAGTGTGATCCATGGATGAGAACACTGCTGTGTGTTTCACATCAGAAATGGAGTTACATCCCAGGCTCTGAGTCTTCCTACAAGCAAGACTTCGTTTCAGGTAAGGACAGTCACTTTTCTGCACAAACAAACTACATCGTTCACGAAGCTCACACATTTCTCATCTTTACTGACAAGCATTGGATGGTAGAGGACCAGTGCTTTGTTTCAGTTTCAGAAGAAGAGTTGGACTAGATATGGTCCGTATGTGTAGGAAACACCGTTCTTTTGTTCTCAGCACACTCACGTTTCCTGCTGTCTTATAGACTATAGAAAGCAACAGCATGCTTCTTTCTAAAGCAGAGTGTGATCCATGGATGAGAACTATGCTGTGTGCTTGCCTTCAGAAATGGAGTTAAATCCCAGGCTCTGAGTCTTCCTACAAGCAAGACTTCGTTTCAGGTAAGGGCAGTCACTTTTCAGCTCAAATGAACTACATCGTTCACGAAGCTCACACGTTTCTCATCTTAACTGACAAGCATTGGATGTAAGATGGTCAGTGCTTTTTTTCAGTTTCAGAAGCAGATTTGGACTACATATGGTCCATATGTGTAGGAAACACCCTTCTTTTGTTCTGGACACACTCAGATTTCCTGCTGTATTAGGGAATCTAGAAAGCAAGAGTGTGCTTCTCGCTCTAAAGCAGAGTGTGATCCATGGATGAGAACTATGCTGTGTGTTTCCCTTCAGAAATGGACTTAAATCCCAGGCTCTGTGTCTTACTACAGGCAAGACTTCGTTTCAGGTAAGGACAGTCACTTTTCAGTTCAAAGGAACTACATCATTCACTAAGCTCACACGTTTCTGATCTTAACTGACAAGCATTGGATGTTAGAGGACCACTGCTTTGTATCACTTTCAGAAGCAGAGTTGGACTAGATATGGTCCGTATGTGTAGGAAACACTGATCTTTTGTTCTGGGCACACTCACGTTTCCTGCTGTCTTAGAGACTCTAGAAAGCAAGAGCGTGCTTCTTGCTCTAAAACAGAGTGTGGTCTATGGATGAGGCTATGCTGTGTGTTTCACTTCAGAAATGGAGTTAAATCCCATGCTCTGTGTCTCCCTACAAGCAAGACTTCGTTTCAGGTAAGGGCAGTGACTTTTCTGCTCAAACGAACTACATCGTTCACGAAGCTCACACGTTTCTCATCTTAACTGACAAGCATTGGATGTTAGAGGACCAGTGCTTTGCATCTGTTTCAGAAGCAGAGTTGTACTAGATATGGTCCCTATGTGTAGGAAACACCGTTCTTTTGTTCTCAGCACACTCACGTTTCCTGCTGTCTTAGAGACTCTAGAAAGCAAGAGTGTGCTTCTCGCTCTAAAGCAGAGTGTGATCCATGGATTAGAACTATGCTGTGTGCTTCCCTTCAGAAATGGACTTAAATCCCAGGCTCTGTGTCTTACTACAAGCAAGACTTCGTTTCAGGTAAGGGCAGTCACTTTTCAGTTCAAAGGAACTACATCATTCACTAAGCTCACACGTTTCTCATCTTAACTGACAAGCATTGGTTGTTAGAGGACCACTGCTTTGTATCACTTTCAGAAGCAGACTTGGACTAGATATGGTCCGTATGTGTATGAAACACCGTTCTTTTGTTCTGGGCACACACAGATTTCCTGCTGTCTTAGAGACTCTAGAAAGCAAGAGTGTGCTTGTCGCTCTAAAGCAGAGTGTGATCCATGGATGAGACTATGCTGTGTGTTTCACCTCAGAAATGGAGTTAAATCCCATGCTCTGTGTCTCCCTACAAGCAAGACTTCGTTTCAGGTAAGGGCAGTCACTTTTCTGCTCAAACGAACTACATCGTTCACGAAGCTCACACCTTTCTCATCTTAAATGACAAGCATTGGATGTTAGAGGACCACTGCATTGTATCAGTTTCAGAAGCAGAGTTGGAATAGATATGGTCCCTATGTGTAGGAAACACCATACTTTTGTTCTCAGCACACTCAAGTTTCCTGCTGTCTTAGAGACTTTAGAAAGCAAGAACGTGCTTCTCGCTCTAAAGCAGAGTGTGATCCATGGATGAGAACACTGCTGTGTGTTTCACATCAGAAATGGAGTTACATCCCAGGCTCTGAGTCTTCCTACAAGCAAGACTTCTTTTCAGGTAAGGACAGTCACTTTTCTGCACAAACGAACTACATCGTTCACGAAGCTCACACATTTCTCATCTTTACTGACAAGCATTGGATGTTAGAGGACCAGTGCTTTGTATCAGTTTCAGAAGAAGAGTTGGACTAGATATGGTCCGTATGTGTAGGAAACACCGTTCTTTTGTTCTCAGCACACTCACGTTTCCTGCTGTCTTAGAGACTCTAGAAAGCAAGAGCGTGCTTCTTTCTAAAGCAGAGTGTGATCCATGGATGAGAACTATGCAGTGTGTTTGCCTTCAGAAATGGAGTTAAATCCCAGGCTCTGAGTCTTCCTACAAGCAAGACTTCGTTTCAGGTAAGGGCAGTCACTTTTCTGCTCAAACGAACTACATCGTTCACTGAGCTCACACGTTTCTCATCTTAACTGACAAGCTTTGGAAGTTAGAGGGTCAGTGCTTTGTATCAGTTTCAGAAGCAGATTTGGACTAGATATGGTCCATATGTGTAAGAAACACCGTTCTTTTGTTCTGGGCACACTCAGATTTCCTGCTGTCTTAGAGACTCTAGAAAGCAAGAGCGTGCTTCTCGATCTAAAGCAGAGTGTGATCCATGGATGAGAACTATGCTGTGTGTTTCCCTTCAGAAATGGACTTAAATCCCATGCTCTGTGTCTTACTACAAGCAAGACTTCGTTTCAGGTAAGGGCAGTCACTTTTCAGTTCAAACGAACTACATCGTTCACAAAGCTCACACGTTTCTCATCTTACCTGACAAGCATTGGATGTTAGAGGACCAGTGCTTTGTATCAGTTTCAGAAGAAGAGTTGGACTAGATATGGTCCCTATGTTTAGGAAACACCGTACTTTAGTTCTCAGCACACTCACGTTTCCTGCTGTCTTAGAGACTTTAGAAAGCAAGAGCGTGCTTCTCGATCTAAAGCAGAGTGTGATCCATGGATGAGAACACTGCTGTGTGTTTCACATAAGAAATGGAGTTAAATCCCAGGCTCTAAGTCTTCCTACAAGCAAGACTTCGTTTCAGGTAAGGGCAGTCAGTTTTCTGCTGAAACGAACTACATCGTTCACGAAGCTCACACGTTTCTCATCTTCACTGACAAGCATTGGCTGTTAGAGAGTCAGTGCTGTGTATCAGTTTCAGAAGCAGATTTGCACTACATATGGTCCATATGTGTAGGAAACACCGATCATTTGTTCTGGGCACACTCACGTTTCCTGCTGTCTTAGAGACTCTAGAAAGCAAGAGCGTGCTTCTCGCTCTAAAGCAGAGTGTGTTCTATGGATGAGACTATGCTGTGTGTTTCACTTCAGAAATGGAGTTAAATCCCATGCTCTGTGTCTCCCTACAAGCAAGACTTCATTTCAGGAAAGGACAGTCACTTTTCTGCACAAACAAACTACAACGTTCACGAAGCTCACACATTTCTCATCTTTACTGACAAGCATTGGATGTTAGAGGACCAGTGCTTTGTATCAGTTTCAGAAGAAGAGTTGGACTAGATATGGTCCCTATGTTTAGGAAACACCGTGCTTTAGTTCTCAGCACACTCACGTTTCCTGCTGTCTTAGAGACTTTAGAAAGCAAGAGCGTGCTTCTCGATCTAAAGCAGAGTGTGATCCATGGATGAGAACACTGCTGTGTGTTTCACATCAGAAATGGAGTTACATCCCAGGCTCTGAGTCTTCCTACAAGCAAGACTTCGTTTCAGGTAAGGACAGTCACTTTTCTGCTCAAACAAACTACATCGTTCACGAAGATCACACATTTCTCATCTTTACTGACAAGCATTGGATGTTAGAGGACCAGTGCTTTGTATCAGTTTCAGAAGAAGAGTTGGACTAGATATGGTCCGTATGTGTAGGAAACACCGTTCTTTTGTTCTCAGCACACTCACGTTTCCTGCTGTCTTATAGACTGTAGAAAGCAACAGCATGCTTCTTTCTAAAGCAGAGTGTGATCCATGGATGAGAACTATGCTGTGTGCTTGCCTTCAGAAATGGAGTTAAATCCCAGGCTCTGAGTCTTCCTACAAGCAAGACTTCGTTTCAGGAAAGGGCAGTCACTTTTCTGCTCAAACGAACTACATCGTTCACTGAGCTCACACGTTTCTCATCTTACCTGACAAGCATTGGATGTTAGAGGACCAGTGCTTTGTATCAGTTTCAGAAGAAGAGTTGGACTAGATATGGTCCCTATGTTTAGGAAACACCGTACTTTAGTTCTCAGCACACTCACGTTTCCTGCTGTCTTAGAGACTTTAGAAAGCAAGAGCGTGCTTCTCGATCTAAAGCAGAGTGTGATCCATGGATGAGAACACTGCTATGTGTTTCACATCAGAAATGGAGTTACATCCCAGGCTCTGAGTCTTCCTACAAGCAAGACTTCGTTTCAGGTAAGGACAGTCACTTTTCTGCTCAAACAAACTACATCGTTCACGAAGCTCACACATTTCTCATCTTTACTGACAAGCATTGGATGTTAGAGGACCAGTGCTTTGTATCAGTTTCAGAAGAAGAGTTGGCCTAGATATGGTCCGTATGTGTAGGAAACACAGTTCTTTTGTTCTCAGAACACTCACGTTTCCTGCTGTCTTATAGACTATAGAAAGCAACAGCATGCTTCTTTCTAAAGCAGAGTGTGATCCATGGATGAGAACTATGCTGTGTGCTTGCCTTCAGAAATGGAGTTAAATCCCAGGCTCTGAGTCTTCCTACAAGCAAGACTTCGTTTCAGGTAAGGGCAGTCAGTTTTCTGTTCAAACAAACTACATCGTTCACTGAGCTCACACGTTTCTCATCTTAACTGAAAAGCATTGGAAGTTAGAGGGTCAGTGCTTTGTATCAGTTTCAGAAGCAGATTTGGACTAGATATGGTCCATATGTGTAGGAAACACCGTTCTTTTGTTCTGGGCACACTCAGATTTCCTGCTGTCTTAGAGACTCTAGAAAGCAAGAGTGTGCTTCTCACTCTAAAGCAGAGTGTGATCCATGGATGAAAACTATGCTGTATGTGTCCCTTCAGAAAAGTAGTTAAATCCCAGGCTCTATGTCTTCCTACAAGCAAGACTTCGTTTCAGGTAAGGGCAGTCACTTTTCAGCTCAAATGAACTACATCGTTCACGAAGCTCACACGTTTCACATCTTAACAGACAAGCATTGGAAGTTAGAGGACCAGTGCTTTGTATCAGTTTCAGAAGCAGAGTTCGACTAGATATGGTCCGTATGTGTAGGAAACACCGTTCTTTTGTTCTCAGGACACTCACGTTTCCTGCTGTCTTAGAGACTCTAGAAAGCAAGAGCGTGCTTCTTTCTAAAGCAGAGTGTGATCCATGGATGAGAACTATGCAGTGTGTTTGCCTTCAGAAATGGAGTTAAATCCCAGGCTCTGAGTCTTCCTACAAGCAAGACTTCGTTTCAGGTAAGGGCAGTCACTTTTCTGCTCAAACGAACTACATCGTTCACTGAGCTCACACGTTTCTCATCTTAACTGACAAGCTTTGGAAGTTAGAGGGTCAGTGCTTTTTATCAGTTTCAGAAGCATATTTGGACTAGATATGGTCCATATGTGTAAGAAACACCGTTCTTTTGTTCTGGACACACTCAGATTTCCTGCTGTCTTAGAGACTCTAGAAAGCAAGAGTGTGCTTCTCTTCTCGCTCTAAAGCAGAGTGTGATCCATGGATGAGAACTATGCTGTGTGTTTCCCTTCAGAAATGGACTTAAATCCCAAGCTCTGTGTCTTACTACAAGCAAGACTTCGTTTCAGGTAAGGGCAGTCACTTTTCAGTTCAAACGAACTACATCGTTCACGAAGCTCACACGTTTCTCATCTTAACTGACAAGCATTGGATGTTAGAGGACCAGTGCTTCGTATCTGTTTCAGAAGCAGAGTTGGACTAGATATGGTCCCTATGTTTAGGAAACACCGTACTTTAGTTCTCAGCACACTCACGTTTCCTGCTGTCTTAGAGACTTTAGAAAGCAAGAGCGTGCTTCTCGATCTAAAGCAGAGTGTGATCCATGGATGAGAACACTGCTGTGTGTTTCACATCAGAAATGGAGTTACATCCCAGGCTCTGAGACTTCCTACAAGCAAGACTTCGTTTCAGGTAAGGACAGTCACTTTTCTGCACAAACTACATCGTTCACGAAGCTCACACATTTCTCATATTTACTGACAAGCATTGGATGTTAGAGGACCAGTGCTTTGTTTCAGTTTCAGAAGAAGAGTTGGACTAGATATGGTCCGTATGTGTAGGAAACACCGTTCTTTTGTTCTCAGCACACTCACATTTCCTGCTGTCTTATAGACTATAGAAAGCAACAGCATGCTTCTTTCTAAAGCAGAGTGTGATCCATGGATGAGAACTATGCTGTGTGCTTGCCTTCAGAAATGGAGTTAAATCCCAGGCTCTGAGTCTTCCTACAAGCAAGACTTCGTTTCACGTAAGGGCAGTCACTTTTCAGCTCAAATGAACTACATCGTTCACGAAGCTCACACGTTTCACATCTTAACAGACAAGCATTGGATGTTAGAGGACCAGTGCTTTGTATCAGTTTCAGAAGCAGAGTTCGACTAGATATGGTCGTATGTGTACGAAACACCGTTCTTTTGTTCTCTGCAAACTCACTTTCCTGCTGTGTTAGAGACTCTAGAAAGAAGAGCATGCTTCTTGTTCAAACGCAGAGTGTGATCAATGGATGAGAACACTGCTGTGTGTTTCACTTCAGAAACGGAGTTAAATCCCAGGCTCTGAGTCTTCCTACAAGCAAGACTTCGTTTCACGTAAGGGCAGTCAGTTTTCTGCTCAAAAGAACTACATCGTTCACGAAGCTCACACGTTTCTCATCTTAACTGACAAGCATTGGATGTAAGATGGTCAGTGCTTTTTTTCAGTTTCAGAAGCAGATTTGGACTACATATGGTCCATATGTGTAGGAAACACCCTTCTTTTGTTCTGGACACACTCAGATTTCCTGCTGTATTAGAGAATCTAGAAAGCAAGAGTGTGCTTCTCGCTCTAAAGCAGAGTGTGATCCATGGATGAGAACTATGCTGTGTGTTTCCCTTCAGAAATGGACTTAAATCCCAGGCTCTGTGTCTTACTACAGGCAAGACTTCGTTTCAGGTAAGGACAGTCACTTTTCAGTTCAAAGGAACTACATCATTCACTAAGCTCACACGTTTCTGATCTTAACTGACAAGCATTGGATGTTAGAGGACCACTGCTTTGTATCACTTTCAGAAGCAGAGTTGGACTAGATATGGTCCGTATGTGTAGGAAACACTGATCTTTTGTTCTGGGCACACTCACGTTCCCTGCTGTCTTAGAGACTCTAGAAAGCAAGAGTGTGCTTCTCGCTCTAAAGCAGAGTGTGATCCATGGATGAGAACTATGCTGTGTGCTTCCCTTCAGAAATGGACTTAAATCCCAGGCTCTGTGTCTTACTACAAGCAAGACTTCGTTTCAGGTAAGGGCAGTCACTTTTCAGTTCAAAGGAACTACATCATTCACTAAGCTCACACGTTTCTCATCTTAACTGACAAGCATTGGTTGTTAGAGGACCACTGCTTTGTATCACTTTCAGAAGCAGACTTGTACTAGATATGGTCCGTATGTGTAGGAAACACCGTTCTTTTGTTCTGGGCACACACAGATTTCCTGCTGTCTTAGAGACTCTAGAAAGCAAGAGTGTGCTTGTCGCTCTAAAGCAGAGTGTGATCCATGGATGAGACTATGATGTGTGTTTCACCTCAGAAATGGAGTTAAATCCCATGCTCTGTGTCTCCCTACAAGCAAGACTTCGTTTCAGGTAAGGGCAGTCACTTTTCTGCTCAAACGAACTACATCGTTCACGAAGCTCACACCTTTCTCATCTTAAATGACAAGCATTGGATGTTAGAGGACCACTGCATTGTATCAGTTTCAGAAGCAGAGTTGGAATAGATATGGTCCCTATGTGTAGGAAACACCATACTTTTGTTCTCAGCACACTCAAGTTTCCTGCTGTCTTAGAGACTTTAGAAAGCAAGAACGTGCTTCTCGCTCTAAAGCAGAGTGTGATCCATGGATGAGAACACTGCTGTGTGTTTCACATCAGAAATGGAGTTACATCCCAGGCTCTGAGTCTTCCTACAAGCAAGACTTCTTTTCAGGTAAGGACAGTCACTTTTCTGCACAAACGAACTACATCGTTCACGAAGCTCACACATTTCTCATCTTTACTGACAAGCATTGGATGTTAGAGGACCAGTGCTTTGTATCAGTTTCAGAAGAAGAGTTGGACTAGATATGGTCCGTATGTGTAGGAAACACCGTTCTTTTGTTCTCAGCACACTCACGTTTCCTGCTGTCTTAGAGACTCTAGAAAGCAAGAGCGTGCTTCTTTCTAAAGCAGAGTGTGATCCATGGATGAGAACTATGCAGTGTGTTTGCCTTCAGAAATGGAGTTAAATCCCAGGCTCTGAGTCTTCCTACAAGCAAGACTTCGTTTCAGGTAAGGGCAGTCACTTTTCTGCTCAAACGAACTACATCGTTCACTGAGCTCACACGTTTCTCATCTTAACTGACAAGCTTTGGAAGTTAGAGGGTCAGTGCTTTGTATCAGTTTCAGAAGCAGATTTGGACTAGATATGGTCCATATGTGTAAGAAACACCGTTCTTTTGTTCTGGGCACACTCAGATTTCCTGCTGTCTTAGAGACTCTAGAAAGCAAGAGCGTGCTTCTCGATCTAAAGCAGAGTGTGATCCATGGATGAGAACTATGCTGTGTGTTTCCCTTCAGAAATGGACTTAAATCCCATGCTCTGTGTCTTACTACAAGCAAGACTTCGTTTCAGGTAAGGGCAGTCACTTTTCAGTTCAAACGAACTACATCGTTCACAAAGCTCACACGTTTCTCATCTTACCTGACAAGCATTGGATGTTAGAGGACCAGTGCTTTGTATCAGTTTCAGAAGAAGAGTTGGACTAGATATGGTCCCTATGTTTAGGAAACACCGTACTTTAGTTCTCAGCACACTCACGTTTCCTGCTGTCTTAGAGACTTTAGAAAGCAAGAGCGTGCTTCTCGATCTAAAGCAGAGTGTGATCCATGGATGAGAACACTGCTGTGTGTTTCACATAAGAAATGGAGTTAAATCCCAGGCTCTAAGTCTTCCTACAAGCAAGACTTCGTTTCAGGTAAGGGCAGTCAGTTTTCTGCTGAAACGAACTACATCGTTCACGAAGCTCACACGTTTCTCATCTTCACTGACAAGCATTGGCTGTTAGAGAGTCAGTGCTGTGTATCAGTTTCAGAAGCAGATTTGCACTACATATGGTCCATATGTGTAGGAAACACCGATCATTTGTTCTGGGCACACTCACGTTTCCTGCTGTCTTAGAGACTCTAGAAAGCAAGAGCGTGCTTCTCGCTCTAAAGCAGAGTGTGTTCTATGGATGAGACTATGCTGTGTGTTTCCCTTCAGAAATGGAGTTAAATCCCATGCTCTGTGTCTCCCTACAAGCAAGACTTCATTTCAGGAAAGGACAGTCACTTTTCTGCACAAACAAACTACAACGTTCACGAAGCTCACACATTTCTCATCTTTACTGACAAGCATTGGATGTTAGAGGACCAGTGCTTTGTATCAGTTTCAGAAGAAGAGTTGGACTAGATATGGTCCCTATGTTTAGGAAACACCGTGCTTTAGTTCTCAGCACACTCACGTTTCCTGCTGTCTTAGAGACTTTAGAAAGCAAGAGCGTGCTTCTCGATCTAAAGCAGAGTGTGATCCATGGATGAGAACACTGCTGTGTGTTTCACATCAGAAATGGAGTTACATCCCAGGCTCTGAGTCTTCCTACAAGCAAGACTTCGTTTCAGGTAAGGACAGTCACTTTTCTGCTCAAACAAACTACATCGTTCACGAAGATCACACATTTCTCATCTTTACTGACAAGCATTGGATGTTAGAGGACCAGTGCTTTGTATCAGTTTCAGAAGAAGAGTTGGACTAGATATGGTCCGTATGTGTAGGAAACACCGTTCTTTTGTTCTCAGCACACTCACGTTTCCTGCTGTCTTATAGACTGTAGAAAGCAACAGCATGCTTCTTTCTAAAGCAGAGTGTGATCCATGGATGAGAACTATGCTGTGTGCTTGCCTTCAGAAATGGAGTTAAATCCCAGGCTCTGAGTCTTCCTACAAGCAAGACTTCGTTTCAGGAAAGGGCAGTCACTTTTCTGCTCAAACGAACTACATCGTTCACTGAGCTCACACGTTTCTCATCTTACCTGACAAGCATTGGATATTAGAGGACCAGTGCTTTGTATCAGATTCAGAAGAAGAGTTGGACTAGATATGGTCCCTATGTTTAGGAAACACCGTACTTTAGTTCTCAGCACACTCACGTTTCCTGCTGTCTTAGATACTTTAGAAAGCAAGAGCGTGCTTCTCGATCTAAAGCAGAGTGTGATCCATGGATGAGAACACTGCTGTGTGTTTCACATCAGAAATGGAGTTACATCCCAGGCTCTGAGTCTTCCTACAAGCAAGACTTCGTTTCAGGTAAGGGCAGTCAGTTTTCTGTTCAAACAAACTACATCGTTCACTGAGCTCACACGTTTCTCATCTTAACTGAAAAGCATTGGAAGTTAGAGGGTCAGTGCTTTGTATCAGTTTCAGAAGCAGATTTGGACTAGATATGGTCCATATGTGTAGGAAACACCGTTCTTTTGTTCTGGGCACACTCAGATTTCCTGCTGTCTTAGAGACTCTAGAAAGCAAGAGTGTGCTTCTCACTCTAAAGCAGAGTGTGATCCATGGATGAAAACTATGCTGTATGTGTCCCTTCAGAAAAGTAGTTAAATCCCAGGCTCTATGTCTTCCTACAAGCAAGACTTCGTTTCAGGTAAGGGCAGTCACTTTTCAGCTCAAATGAACTACATCGTTCACGAAGCTCACACGTTTCACATCTTAACAGACAAGCATTGGAAGTTAGAGGACCAGTGCTTTGTATCAGTTTCAGAAGCAGAGTTCGACTAGATATGGTCCGTATGTGTAGGAAACACCGTTCTTTTGTTCTCAGGACACTCACGTTTCCTGCTGTCTTAGAGACTCTAGAAAGCAAGAGCGTGCTTCTTTCTAAAGCAGAGTGTGATCCATGGATGAGAACTATGCAGTGTGTTTGCCTTCAGAAATGGAGTTAAATCCCAGGCTCTGAGTCTTCCTACAAGCAAGACTTCGTTTCAGGTAAGGGCAGTCACTTTTCTGCTCAAACGAACTACATCGTTCACTGAGCTCACACGTTTCTCATCTTAACTGACAAGCTTTGGAAGTTAGAGGGTCAGTGCTTTTTATCAGTTTCAGAAGCATATTTGGACTAGATATGGTCCATATGTGTAAGAAACACCGTTCTTTTGTTCTGGACACACTCAGATTTCCTGCTGTCTTAGAGACTCTAGAAAGCAAGAGTGTGCTTCTCTTCTCGCTCTAAAGCAGAGTGTGATCCATGGATGAGAACTATGCTGTGTGTTTCCCTTCAGAAATGGACTTAAATCCCAAGCTCTGTGTCTTACTACAAGCAAGACTTCGTTTCAGGTAAGGGCAGTCACTTTTCAGTTCAAACGAACTACATCGTTCACGAAGCTCACACGTTTCTCATCTTAACTGACAAGCATTGGATGTTAGAGGACCAGTGCTTCGTATCTGTTTCAGAAGCAGAGTTGGACTAGATATGGTCCCTATGTTTAGGAAACACCGTACTTTAGTTCTCAGCACACTCACGTTTCCTGCTGTCTTAGAGACTTTAGAAAGCAAGAGCGTGCTTCTCGATCTAAAGCAGAGTGTGATCCATGGATGAGAACACTGCTGTGTGTTTCACATCAGAAATGGAGTTACATCCCAGGCTCTGAGACTTCCTACAAGCAAGACTTCGTTTCAGGTAAGGACAGTCACTTTTCTGCACAAACAAACTACATCGTTCACGAAGCTCACACATTTCTCATATTTACTGACAAGCATTGGATGTTAGAGGACCAGTGCTTTGTTTCAGTTTCAGAAGAAGAGTTGGACTAGATATGGTCCGTATGTGTAGGAAACACCGTTCTTTTGTTCTCAGCACACTCACATTTCCTGCTGTCTTATAGACTATAGAAAGCAACAGCATGCTTCTTTCTAAAGCAGAGTGTGATCCATGGATGAGAACTATGCTGTGTGCTTGCCTTCAGAAATGGAGTTAAATCCCAGGCTCTGAGTCTTCCTACAAGCAAGACTTCGTTTCACGTAAGGGCAGTCACTTTTCAGCTCAAATGAACTACATCGTTCACGAAGCTCACACGTTTCACATCTTAACAGACAAGCATTGGATGTTAGAGGACCAGTGCTTTGTATCAGTTTCAGAAGCAGAGTTCGACTAGATATGGTCGTATGTGTACGAAACACCGTTCTTTTGTTCTCTGCAAACTCACTTTCCTGCTGTGTTAGAGACTCTAGAAAGAAGAGCATGCTTCTTGTTCAAACGCAGAGTGTGATCAATGGATGAGAACACTGCTGTGTGTTTCACTTCAGAAACGGAGTTAAATCCCAGGCTCTGAGTCTTCCTACAAGCAAGACTTCGTTTCACGTAAGGGCAGTCAGTTTTCTGCTCAAAAGAACTACATCGTTCACGAAGCTCACACGTTTCTCATCTTAACTGACAAGCATTGGATGTAAGATGGTCAGTGCTTTTTTTCAGTTTCAGAAGCAGATTTGGACTACATATGGTCCATATGTGTAGGAAACACCCTTCTTTTGTTCTGGACACACTCAGATTTCCTGCTGTATTAGAGAATCTAGAAAGCAAGAGTGTGCTTCTCGCTCTAAAGCAGAGTGTGATCCATGGATGAGAACTATGCTGTGTGTTTCCCTTCAGAAATGGACTTAAATCCCAGGCTCTGTGTCTTACTACAGGCAAGACTTCGTTTCAGGTAAGGACAGTCACTTTTCAGTTCAAAGGAACTACATCATTCACTAAGCTCACACGTTTCTGATCTTAACTGACAAGCATTGGATGTTAGAGGACCACTGCTTTGTATCACTTTCAGAAGCAGAGTTGGACTAGATATGGTCCGTATGTGTAGGAAACACTGATCTTTTGTTCTGGGCACACTCACGTTCCCTGCTGTCTTAGAGACTCTAGAAAGCAAGAGTGTGCTTCTCGCTCTAAAGCAGAGTGTGATCCATGGATGAGAACTATGCTGTGTGCTTCCCTTCAGAAATGGACTTAAATCCCAGGCTCTGTGTCTTACTACAAGCAAGACTTCGTTTCAGGTAAGGGCAGTCACTTTTCAGTTCAAAGGAACTACATCATTCACTAAGCTCACACGTTTCTCATCTTAACTGACAAGCATTGGTTGTTAGAGGACCACTGCTTTGTATCACTTTCAGAAGCAGACTTGTACTAGATATGGTCCGTATGTGTAGGAAACACCGTTCTTTTGTTCTGGGCACACACAGATTTCCTGCTGTCTTAGAGACTCTAGAAAGCAAGAGTGTGCTTGTCGCTCTAAAGCAGAGTGTGATCCATGGATGAGACTATGATGTGTGTTTCACCTCAGAAATGGAGTTAAATCCCATGCTCTGTGTCTCCCTACAAGCAAGACTTCGTTTCAGGTAAGGGCAGTCACTTTTCTGCTCAAACGAACTACATCGTTCACGAAGCTCACACCATTCTCATCTTAAATGACAAGCATTGGATGTTAGAGGACCATTGCTTTGTATCAGTTTCAGAAGCAGAGTTGGACTAGATATGGTCCCTATGTGTAGGAAACACCATACTTTTGTTCTCAGCACACTCAAGTTTCCTGCTGTCTTAGAGACTTTAGAAAGCAAGAACGTGCTTCTCGCTCTAAAGCAGAGTGTGATCCATGGATGAGAACACTGCTGTGTGTTTCACATCAGAAATGGAGTTACATCCCAGGCTCTGAGTCTTCCTACAAGCAAGACTTCTTTTCAGGTAAGGACAGTCACTTTTCTGCACAAACAAACTACATCGTTCACGAAGCTCACACATTTCTCATCTTTACTGACAAGCATTGGATGTTAGAGGACCAGTGCTTTGTATCAGTTTCAGAAGAAGAGTTGGACTAGATATGGTCCGTATGTGTAGGAAACACCGTTCTTTTGTTCTCAGCACACTCACGTTTCCTGCTGTCTTAGAGACTCTAGAAAGCAAGAGCGTGCTTCTTTCTAAAGCAGAGTGTGATCCATGGATGAGAACTATGCAGTGTGTTTGCCTTCAGAAATGGAGTTAAATCCCAGGCTCTGAGTCTTCCTACAAGCAAGACTTCGTTTCAGGTAAAGGCAGTCACTTTTCTGCTCAAACGAACTACATCGTTCACTGAGCTCACACGTTTCTCATCTTAACTGACAAGCTTTGGAAGTTAGAGGGTCAGTGCTTTGTATCAGTTTCAGAAGCAGATTTGGACTAGATATGGTCCATATGTGTAAGAAACACCGTTCTTTTGTTCTGGGCACACTCAGATTTCCTGCTGTCTTAGAGACTCTAGAAAGCAAGAGTGTGCTTCTCGCTCTAAAGCAGAGTGTGATCCATGGATGAGAACTATGCTGTGTGTTTCCCTTCAGAAATGGACTTAAATCCCATGCTCTGTGTCTTACTACAAGCAAGACTTCGTTTCAGGTAAGGGCAGTCACTTTTCAGTTCAAACGAACTACATCGTTCACAAAGCTCACACGTTTCTTATCTTAACTGACAAGCATTGGATGTTAGAGGACCAGTGCTTTTTATCTGTTTCAGAAGCATAGTTGGACTAGATATGGTCCCTATGTTTAGGAAACACCGTACTTTAGTTCTCAGCACACTCACGTTTCCTGCTGTCTTAGAGACTTTAGAAAGCAAGAGCGTGCTTCTCGATCTAAAGCAGAGTGTGATCCATGGATGAGAACACTGCTGTGTGTTTCACATCAGAAATGGAGTTACATCCCAGGCTCTGAGTCTTCCTACAAGCAAGACTTCGTTTCAGGTAAGGACAGTCACTTTTCTGCACAAACAAACTACATCGTTCACGAAGCTCACACATTTCTCATCTTTACTGACAAGCATTGGATGTTAGAGGACCAGTGCTTTGTATCAGTTTCAGAAGAAGAGTTGGACTAGATATGGTCCGTATGTGTAGGAAACACCGTTCTTTTGTTCTCAGCACACTCACGTTTCCTGCTGTCTTATAGACTATAGAAAGCAACAGCATGCTCCTTTCTAAAGCAGAGTGTGATCCATGGATGAGAACTATGCTGTGTGCTTGCCTTCAGAAATGGATTTAAATCCCAGGCTCTGAGTCTTCCTAGAAGCAAGACTTCGTTTCAGGTAAGGGCAGTCACTTTTCTGTTCAAACGAACTACATCGTTCACTGAGCTCACACGTTTCTCATCTTAACTGACAAGCATTGGAAGTTAGAGGGTCAGTGCTTTGTATCAGTTTCAGAAGCAGATTTGGACTAGATATGGTCCATATGTGTAGGAAACACCGTTCTTTTGTTCTGGGCACACTCAGATTTCCTGCTGTCTTAGAGACTCTAGAAAGCAAGAGTGTGCTTCTCACTCTAAAGCAGAGTGTGATCCATGGATGAAAACTATGCTGTATGTGTCCCTTCAGAAAAGTAGTTAAATCCCAGGCTCTATGTCTTCCTACAAGCAAGACTTCGTTTCAGGTAAGTGCAGTCACTTTTCAGCTCAAATGAACTACATCGTTCACGAAGCTCACACGTTTCACATCTTAACAGACAAGCATTGGATGTTAGAGGACCAGTGCTTTGTATCAGTTTCAAAAGAAGAGTTCGACTAGATATGGTCCGTATGTGTATGAAACACCGTTCTTTTGTTCTCAGCAAATTCACTTTCTTGCTCTCTTAGAGACTCTAGAAAGAAGAGCATGCTTCTTGTTCTAATGCAGAGTGTGATCAATGGATGAGAACACTGCTGTGTGTTTCACTCAGAAATGGAGTTAAATCCCAGGCTCTAAGTCTTCCTACAAGCAAGACTTCGTTTCAGGTAAGGGCAGTCAGTTTTCTGCTGAAACGAACTACATCGTTCACGAAGCTCACACGTTTCTCATCTTCACTGACAAGCATTGGCTGTTAGAGAGTCAGTGCTGTGTATCAGTTTCAGAAGCAGATTTGCACTACATATGGTCCATATGTGTAGGAAACACCGATCATTTGTTCTGGGCACACTCACGTTTCCTTCTGTCTTAGAGACTCTAGACAGCAAGAGCGTGCTTCTCGCTCTAAAGCAGAGTGTGTTCTATGGATGAGACTATGCTGTGTGTTTCACTTCAGAAATGGAGTTAAATCCCATGCTCTGTGTCTCCCTACAAGCAAGACTTCATTTCAGGAAAGGACAGTCACTTTTCTGCACAAACAAACTACAACGTTCACGAAGCTCACACATTTCTCATCTTTACTGACAAGCATTGGATGTTAGAGGACCAGTGCTTTGTATCAGTTTCAGAAGAAGAGTTGGACTAGATATGGTCCCTATGTTTAGGAAACACCGTGCTTTAGTTCTCAGCACACTCACGTTTCCTGCTGTCTTAGAGACTTTAGAAAGCAAGAGCGTGCTTCTCGATCTAAAGCAGAGTGTGATCCATGGATGAGAACACTGCTGTGTGTTTCACATCAGAAATGGAGTTACATCCCAGGCTCTGAGTCTTCCTACAAGCAAGACTTCGTTTCAGGTAAGGACAGTCACTTTTCTGCTCAAACAAACTACATCGTTCACGAAGCTCACACATTTCTCATCTTTACTGACAAGCATTGGATGTTAGAGGACCAGTGCTTTGTATCAGTTTCAGAAGAAGAGTTGGACTAGATATGGTCCGTATGTGTAGGAAACACCGTTCTTTTGTTCTCAGCACACTCACGTTTCCTGCTGTCTTATAGACTGTAGAAAGCAACAGCATGCTTCTTTCTAAAGCAGAGTGTGATCCATGGATGAGAACTATGCTGTGTGCTTGCCTTCAGAAATGGAGTTAAATCCCAGGCTCTGAGTCTTCCTACAAGCAAGACTTCGTTTCAGGAAAGGGCAGTCACTTTTCTGCTCAAACGAACTACATCGTTCACTGAGCTCACACGTTTCTCATCTTACCTGACAAGCATTGGATGTTAGAGGACCAGTGCTTTGTATCAGTTTCAGAAGAAGAGTTGGACTAGATATGGTCCCTATGTTTAGGAAACACCGTACTTTAGTTCTCAGCACACTCACGTTTCCTGCTGTCTTAGAGACTTTAGAAAGCAAGAGCGTGCTTCTCGATCTAAAGCAGAGTGTGATCCATGGATGAGAACACTGCTGTGTGTTTCACATCAGAAATGGAGTTACATCCCAGGCTCTGAGTCTTCCTACAAGCAAGACTTCGTTTCAGGTAAGGACAGTCACTTTTCTGCTCAAACAAACTACATCGTTCACGAAGCTCACACATTTCTCATCTTTAATGACAAGCATTGGATGTTAGAGGACCAGTGCTTTGTATCAGTTTCAGAAGAAGAGTTGGACTAGATATGGTCCGTATGTGTAGGAAACACAGTTCTTTTGTTCTCAGAACACTCACGTTTCCTGCTGTCTTATAGACTATAGAAAGCAACAGCATGCTTCTTTCTAAAGCAGAGTGTGATCCATGGATGAGAACTATGCTGTGTGCTTGCCTTCAGAAATGGAGTTAAATCCCAGGCTCTGAGTCTTCCTACAAGCAAGACTTCGTTTCAGGTAAGGGCAGTCACTTTTCTGTTCAAACGAACTACATCGTTCACTGAGCTCACACGTTTCTCATCTTAACTGAAAAGCATTGGAAGTTAGAGGGTCAGTGCTTTGTATCAGTTTCAGAAGCAGATTTGGACTAGATATGGTCCATATGTGTAGGAAACACCGTTCTTTTGTTCTGGGCACACTCAGATTTCCTGCTGTCTTAGAGACTCTAGAAAGCAAGAGTGTGCTTCTCACTCTAAAGCAGAGTGTGATCCATGGATGAAAACTATGCTGTATGTGTCCCTTCAGAAAAGTAGTTAAATCCCAGGCTCTATGTCTTCCTACAAGCAAGACTTCGTTTCAGGTAAGGGCAGTCACTTTTCAGCTCAAATGAACTACATCGTTCACGAAGCTCACACGTTTCACATCTTAACAGACAAGCATTGGAAGTTAGAGGACCAGTGCTTTGTATCAGTTTCAGAAGCAGAGTTCGACTAGATATGGTCCGTATGTGTAGGAAACACCGTTCTTTTGTTCTCAGGACACTCATGTTTCCTGCTGTCTTAGAGACTCTAGAAAGCAAGAGCGTGCTTCTTTCTAAAGCAGAGTGTGATCCATGGATGAGAACTATGCAGTGTGTTTGCGTTCAGAAATGGAGTTAAATCCCAGGCTCTGAGTCTTCCTACAAGCAAGACTTCGTTTCAGGTAAGGGCAGTCACTTTTCTGCTCAAACGAACTACATCGTTCACTGAGCTCACACGTTTCTCATCTTAACTGACAAGCTTTGGAAGTTAGAGGGTCAGTGTTTTTTATCAGTTTCAGAAGCATATTTGGACTAGATATGGTCCATATGTGTAAGAAACACCGTTCTTTTGTTCTGGACACACTCAGATTTCCTGCTGTCTTAGAGACTCTAGAAAGCAAGAGTGTGCTTCTCGCTCTAAAGCAGAGTGTGATCCATGGATGAGAACTATGCTGTGTGTTTCCCTTCAGAAATGGACTTAAATCCCATGCTCTGTGTCTTACTACAAGCAAGACTTCGTTTCAGGTAAGGGCAGTCACTTTTCAGTTCAAACGAACTACATCGTTCACGAAGCTCACACGTTTCTCATCTTAACTGACAAGCATTGGATGTTAGAGGACCAGTGCTTCGTATCTGTTTCAGAAGCAGAGTTGGACTAGATATGGTCCCTATGTTTAGGAAACACCGTACTTTAGTTCTCATCACACTCACGTTTCCTGCTGTCTTAGAGACTTTAGAAAGCAAGAGCGTGCTTCTCGATCTAAAGCAGAGTGTGATCCATGGATGAGAACACTGCTGTGTGTTTCACATCAGAAATGGAGTTACATCCCAGGCTCTGAGTCTTCCTACAAGCAAGACTTCGTTTCAGGTAAGGACAGTCACTTTTCTGCACAAACAAACTACATCGTTCACGAAGCTCACACATTTCTCATATTTACTGACAAGCATTGGATGTTAGAGGACCAGTGCTTTGTTTCAGTTTCAGAAGAAGAGTTGGACTAGATATGGTCCGTATGTGTAGGAAACACCGTTCTTTTGTTCTCAGCACACTCACATTTCCTGCTGTCTTATAGACTATAGAAAGCAACAGCATGCTTCTTTCTAAAGCAGAGTGTGATCCATGGATGAGAACTATGCTGTGTGCTTGCCTTCAGAAATGGAGTTAAATCCCAGGCTCTGAGTCTTCCTACAAGCAAGACTTCGTTTCAGGTAAGGGCAGTCACTTTTCAGCTCAAATGAACTACATCGTTCACGAAGCTCACACGTTTCACATCTTAACAGACAAGCATTGGATGTTAGAGGACCAGTGCTTTGTATCAGTTTCAGAAGCAGAGTTCGACTAGATATGGTCGTATGTGTACGAAACACCGTTCTTTTGTTCTCTGCAAACTCACTTTCCTGCTGTCTTAGAGACTCTAGAAAGAAGAGCATGCTTCTTGTTCAAACGCAGAGTGTGATCAATGGATGAGAACACTGCTGTGTGTTTCACTTCAGAAACGGAGTTAAATCCCAGGCTCTGAGTCTTCCTACAAGCAAGACTTCGTTTCACGTAAGGGCAGTCAGTTTTCTGCTCAAAAGAACTACATCGTTCACGAAGCTCACACGTTTCTCATCTTAACTGACAAGCATTGGATGTAAGATGGTCAGTGCTTTTTTTCAGTTTCAGAAGCAGATTTGGACTACATATGGTCCATATGTGTAGGAAACACCCTTCTTTTGTTCTGGACACACTCAGATTTCCTGCTGTATTAGAGAATCTAGAAAGCAAGAGTGTGCTTCTCGCTCTAAAGCAGAGTGTGATCCATGGATGAGAACTATGCTGTGTGTTTCCCTTCAGAAATGGACTTAAATCCCAGGCTCTGTGTCTTACTACAGGCAAGACTTCGTTTCAGGTAAGGACAGTCACTTTTCAGTTCAAAGGAACTACATCATTCACTAAGCTCACACGTTTCTGATCTTAACTGACAAGCATTGGATGTTAGAGGACCACTGCTTTGTATCACTTTCAGAAGCAGAGTTGGACTAGATATGGTCCGTATGTGTAGGAAACACTGATCTTTTGTTCTGGGCACACTCACGTTTCCTGCTGTCTTAGAGACTCTAGAAAGCAAGAGCGTGCTTCTTGCTCTAAAACAGAGTGTGGTCTATGGATGAGGCTATGCTGTGTGTTTCACTTCAGAAATGGAGTTAAATCCCATGCTCTGTGTCTCCCTACAAGCAAGACTTCGTTTCAGGTAAGGGCAGTGACTTTTCTGCTCAAACGAACTACATCGTTCACGAAGCTCACACGTTTCTCATCTTAACTGACAAGCATTGGATGTTAGAGGACCAGTGCTTTGTATCTGTTTCAGAAGCAGAGTTGTACTAGATATGGTCCCTATGTGTAGGAAACACCGTTCTTTTGTTCTCAGCACACTCACGTTTCCTGCTGTCTTAGAGACTTTAGAAAGCAAGAGCGTGCTTCTCGATCTAAAGCAGAGTGTGATCCATGGATGAGAACACTGCTGTGTGTTTCACATCAGAAATGGAGTTACATCCCAGGCTCTGAGTCTTCCTACAAGCAAGACTTCGTTTCAGGTAAGGACAGTCACTTTTCTGCTCAAACAAACTACATCGTTCACGAAGCTCACACATTTCTCATCTTTACTGACAAGCATTGGATGTTAGAGGACCAGTGCTTTGTATCAGTTTCAGAAGAAGAGTTGGACTAGATATGGTCCGTATGTGTAGGAAACTCCGTTCTTTTGTTCTCAGCACACTCACGTTTCCTGCTGTCTTATAGACTGTAGAAAGCAACAGCATGCTTCTTTCTAAAGCAGAGTGTGATCCATGGATGAGAACTATGCTGTGTGCTTGCCTTCAGAAATGGAGTTAAATCCCAGGCTCTGAGTCTTCCTACAAGCAAGACATCGTTTCAGGAAAGGGCAGTCACTTTTCTGCTCAAACGAACTACATCGTTCACTGAGCTCACACGTTTCTCATCTTACCTGACAAGCATTGGATGTTAGAGGACCAGTGCTTTGTATCAGTTTCAGAAGAAGAGTTGGACTAGATATGGTCCCTATGTTTAGGAAACACCGTACTTTAGTTCTCAGCCCACTCACGTTTCCTGCTGTCTTAGAGACTTTAGAAAGCAAGAGCGTGCTTCTCGATCTAAAGCAGAGTGTGATCCATGGATGAGAACACTGCTGTGTGTTTCACATCAGAAATGGAGTTACATCCCAGGCTCTGAGTCTTCCTACAAGCAAGACTTCGTTTCAGGTAAGGACAGTCACTTTTCTGCTCAAACAAACTACATCGTTCACGAAGCTCACACATTTCTCATCTTTACTGACAAGCATTGGATGTTAGAGGACCAGTGCTTTGTATCAGTTTCAGAAGAAGAGTTGGACTAGATATGGTCCGTATGTGTAGGAAACACAGTTCTTTTGTTCTCAGAACACTCACGTTTCCTGCTGTCTTATAGACTATAGAAAGCAACAGCATGCTTCTTTCTAAAGCAGAGTGTGATCCATGGATGAGAACTATGCTGTGTGCTTGCCTTCAGAAATGGAGTTAAATCCCAGGCTCTGAGTCTTCCTACAAGCAAGACTTCGTTTCAGGTAAGGGCAGTCACTTTTCTGTTCAAACGAACTACATCGTTCACTGAGCTCACACGTTTCTCATCTTAACTGAAAAGCATTGGAAGTTAGAGGGTCAGTGCTTTGTATCAGTTTCAGAAGCAGATTTGGACTAGATATGGTCCATATGTGTAGGAAACACCGTTCTTTTGTTCTGGGCACACTCAGATTTCCTGCTGTCTTAGAGACTCTAGAAAGCAAGAGTGTGCTTCTCACTCTAAAGCAGAGTGTGATCCATGGATGAAAACTATGCTGTATGTGTCCCTTCAGAAAAGTAGTTAAATCCCAGGCTCTATGTCTTCCTACAAGCAAGACTTCGTTTCAGGTAAGGGCAGTCACTTTTTAGCTCAAATGAACTACATCGTTCACGAAGCTCACACGTTTCACATCTTAACAGACAAGCATTGGAAGTTAGAGGACCAGTGCTTTGTATCAGTTTCAGAAGCAGAGTTCGACTAGATATGGTCCGTATGTGTAGGAAACACCGTTCTTTTGTTCTCAGGACACTCATGTTTCCTGCTGTCTTAGAGACTCTAGAAAGCAAGAGCGTGCTTCTTTCTAAAGCAGAGTGTGATCCATGGATGAGAACTATGCAGTGTGTTTGCGTTCAGAAATGGAGTTAAATCCCAGGCTCTGAGTCTTCCTACAAGCAAGACTTCGTTTCAGGTAAGGGCAGTCACTTTTCTGCTCAAACGAACTACATCGTTCACTGAGCTCACACGTTTCTCATCTTAACTGACAAGCTTTGGAAGTTAGAGGGTCAGTGCTTTTTATCAGTTTCAGAAGCATATTTGGACTAGATATGGTCCATATGTGTAAGAAACACCGTTCTTTTGTTCTGGACACACTCAGATTTCCTGCTGTCTTAGAGACTCTAGAAAGCAAGAGTGTGCTTCTCGCTCTAAAGCAGAGTGTGATCCATGGATGAGAACTATGCTGTGTGTTTCCCTTCAGAAATGGACTTAAATCCCATGCTCTGTGTCTTACTACAAGCAAGACTTCGTTTCAGGTAAGGGCAGTCACTTTTCAGTTCAAACGAACTACATCGTTCACGAAGCTCACACGTTTCTCATCTTAACTGACAAGCATTGGATGTTAGAGGACCAGTGCTTCGTATCTGTTTCAGAAGCAGAGTTGGACTAGATATGGTCCCTATGTTTAGGAAACACCGTACTTTAGTTCTCATCACACTCACGTTTCCTGCTGTCTTAGAGACTTTAGAAAGCAAGAGCGTGCTTCTCGATCTAAAGCAGAGTGTGATCCATGGATGAGAACACTGCTGTGTGTTTCACATCAGAAATGGAGTTACATCCCAGGCTCTGAGTCTTCCTACAAGCAAGACTTCGTTTCAGGTAAGGACAGTCACTTTTCTGCACAAACAAACTACATCGTTCACGAAGCTCACACATTTCTCATATTTACTGACAAGCATTGGATGTTAGAGGACCAGTGCTTTGTTTCAGTTTCAGAAGAAGAGTTGGACTAGATATGGTCCGTATGTGTAGGAAACACCGTTCTTTTGTTCTCAGCACACTCACATTTCCTGCTGTCTTATAGACTATAGAAAGCAACAGCATGCTTCTTTCTAAAGCAGAGTGTGATCCATGGATGAGAACTATGCTGTGTGCTTGCCTTCAGAAATGGAGTTAAATCCCAGGCTCTGAGTCTTCCTACAAGCAAGACTTCGTTTCAGGTAAGGGCAGTCACTTTTCAGCTCAAATGAACTACATCGTTCACGAAGCTCACACGTTTCACATCTTAACAGACAAGCATTGGATGTTAGAGGACCAGTGCTTTGTATCAGTTTCAGAAGCAGAGTTCGACTAGATATGGTCGTATGTGTACGAAACACCGTTCTTTTGTTCTCTGCAAACTCACTTTCCTGCTGTCTTAGAGACTCTAGAAAGAAGAGCATGCTTCTTGTTCAAACGCAGAGTGTGATCAATGGATGAGAACACTGCTGTGTGTTTCACTTCAGAAACGGAGTTAAATCCCAGGCTCTGAGTCTTCCTACAAGCAAGACTTCGTTTCACGTAAGGGCAGTCAGTTTTCTGCTCAAAAGAACTACATCGTTCACGAAGCTCACACGTTTCTCATCTTAACTGACAAGCATTGGATGTAAGATGGTCAGTGCTTTTTTTCAGTTTCAGAAGCAGATTTGGACTACATATGGTCCATATGTGTAGGAAACACCCTTCTTTTGTTCTGGACACACTCAGATTTCCTGCTGTATTAGAGAATCTAGAAAGCAAGAGTGTGCTTCTCGCTCTAAAGCAGAGTGTGATCCATGGATGAGAACTATGCTGTGTGTTTCCCTTCAGAAATGGACTTAAATCCCAGGCTCTGTGTCTTACTACAGGCAAGACTTCGTTTCAGGTAAGGACAGTCACTTTTCAGTTCAAAGGAACTACATCATTCACTAAGCTCACACGTTTCTGATCTTAACTGACAAGCATTGGATGTTAGAGGACCACTGCTTTGTATCACTTTCAGAAGCAGAGTTGGACTAGATATGGTCCGTATGTGTAGGAAACACTGATCTTTTGTTCTGGGCACACTCACGTTTCCTGCTGTCTTAGAGACTCTAGAAAGCAAGAGCGTGCTTCTTGCTCTAAAACAGAGTGTGGTCTATGGATGAGGCTATGCTGTGTGTTTCACTTCAGAAATGGAGTTAAATCCCATGCTCTGTGTCTCCCTACAAGCAAGACTTCGTTTCAGGTAAGGGCAGTGACTTTTCTGCTCAAACGAACTACATCGTTCACGAAGCTCACACGTTTCTCATCTTAACTGACAAGCATTGGATGTTAGAGGACCAGTGCTTTGTATCTGTTTCAGAAGCAGAGTTGTACTAGATATGGTCCCTATGTGTAGGAAACACCGTTCTTTTGTTCTCAGCACACTCACGTTTCCTGCTGTCTTAGAGACTTTAGAAAGCAAGAGCGTGCTTCTCGATCTAAAGCAGAGTGTGATCCATGGATGAGAACACTGCTGTGTGTTTCACATCAGAAATGGAGTTACATCCCAGGCTCTGAGTCTTCCTACAAGCAAGACTTCGTTTCAGGTAAGGACAGTCACTTTTCTGCTCAAACAAACTACATCGTTCACGAAGCTCACACATTTCTCATCTTTACTGACAAGCATTGGATGTTAGAGGACCAGTGCTTTGTATCAGTTTCAGAAGAAGAGTTGGACTAGATATGGTCCGTATGTGTAGGAAACTCCGTTCTTTTGTTCTCAGCACACTCACGTTTCCTGCTGTCTTATAGACTGTAGAAAGCAACAGCATGCTTCTTTCTAAAGCAGAGTGTGATCCATGGATGAGAACTATGCTGTGTGCTTGCCTTCAGAAATGGAGTTAAATCCCAGGCTCTGAGTCTTCCTACAAGCAAGACATCGTTTCAGGAAAGGGCAGTCACTTTTCTGCTCAAACGAACTACATCGTTCACTGAGCTCACACGTTTCTCATCTTACCTGACAAGCATTGGATGTTAGAGGACCAGTGCTTTGTATCAGTTTCAGAAGAAGAGTTGGACTAGATATGGTCCCTATGTTTAGGAAACACCGTACTTTAGTTCTCAGCCCACTCACGTTTCCTGCTGTCTTAGAGACTTTAGAAAGCAAGAGCGTGCTTCTCGATCTAAAGCAGAGTGTGATCCATGGATGAGAACACTGCTGTGTGTTTCACATCAGAAATGGAGTTACATCCCAGGCTCTGAGTCTTCCTACAAGCAAGACTTCGTTTCAGGTAAGGACAGTCACTTTTCTGCTCAAACAAACTACATCGTTCACGAAGCTCACACATTTCTCATCCTTACTGACAAGCATTGGATGTTAGGGGACCAGTGCTTTGTATCAGTTTCAGAAGAAGAGTTGGCCTAGATATGGTCCGTATGTGTAGGAAACACCGTTCTTTTGTTCTCAGAACACTCAAGTTTCCTGCTGTCTTATAGACTATAGAAAGCAACAGCATGCTTCTTTCTAAAGCAGAGTGTGATCCATGGATGAGAACTATGCTGTGTGCTTGCCTTCAGAAATGGAGTTAAATCCCAGGCTCTGAGTCTTCCTACAAGCAAGACTTCGTTTCAGGTAAGGGCAGTCACTTTTCTGTTCAAACGAACTACATCGTTCACTGAGCTCACACGTTTCTCATCTTAACTGAAAAGCATTGGACGTTAGAGGGTCAGTGCTTTGTATCAGTTTCAGAAGCAGATTTGGACTAGATATGGTCCATATGTGTAGGAAACACCGTTCTTTTGTTCTGGGCACACTCAGATTTCCTGCTGTCTTAGAGACTCTAGAAAGCAAGAGTGTGCTTCTCACTCTAAAGCAGAGTGTGATCCATGGATGAAAACTATGCTGTATGTGTCCCTTCAGAAAAGTAGTTAAATCCCAGGCTCTATGTCTTCCTACAAGCAAGACTTCGTTTCAGGTAAGGGCAGTCACTTTTCAGCTCAAATGAACTACATCGTTCACGAAGCTCACACGTTTCACATCTTAACAGACAAGCATTGGATGTTAGAGGACCAGTGCTTTGTATCAGTTTCAGAAGCAGAGTTCGACTAGATATGGTCCGTATGTGTAGGAAACACCGTTCTTTTGTTCTCAGGACACTCACGTTTCCTGCTGTCTTAGAGACTCTAGAAAGCAAGAGCGTGCTTCTTTCTAAAGCAGAGTGTGATCCATGGATGAGAACTATGCAGTGTGTTTGCGTTCAGAATTGGAGTTAAATCCCAGGCTCTGAGTCTTCCTACAAGCAAGACTTCGTTTCAGGTAAGGGCAGTCACTTTTCTGCTCAAACGAACTACATCGTTCACTGAGCTCACACGTTTCTCATCTTAACTGACAAGCTTTGGAAGTTAGAGGGTCAGTGCTTTGTATCAGTTTCAGAAGCATATTTGGACTAGATATGGTCCATATGTGTAAGAAACACCGTTCTTTTGTTCTGGGCACACTCAGATTTCCTGCTGTCTTAGAGACTCTAGAAAGCAAGAGTGTGCTTCTCGCTCTAAAGCAGAGTGTGATCCATGGATGAGAACTATGCTGTGTGTTTCCCTTCAGAAATGGACTTAAATCCCATGCTCTGTGTCTTACTACAAGCAAGACTTCGTTTCAGGTAAGGGCAGTCACTTTTCAGTTCAAACGAACTACATCGTTCACGAAGCTCACACGTTTCTCATCTTAACTGACAAGCATTGGATGTTAGAGGACCAGTGCTTCGTATCTGTTTCAGAAGCAGAGTTGGACTAGATATGGTCCCTATGTTTAGGAAACACCGTACTTTAGTTCTCATCACACTCACGTTTCCTGCTGTCTTAGAGACTTTAGAAAGCAAGAGCGTGCTTCTCGATCTAAAGCAGAGTGTGATCCATGGATGAGAACACTGCTGTGTGTTTCACATCAGAAATGGAGTTACATCCCAGGCTCTGAGTCTTCCTACAAGCAAGACTTCGTTTCAGGTAAGGACAGTCACTTTTCTGCACAAACAAACTACATCGTTCACGAAGCTCACACATTTCTCATCTTTACTGACAAGCATTGGATGTTAGAGGACCAGTGCTTTGTTTCAGTTTCAGAAGAAGAGTTGGACTAGATATGGTCCGTATGTGTAGGAAACACCGTTCTTTTTTTCTCAGCACACTCACGTTTCCTGCTGTCTTATAGACAATAGAAAGCAACAGCATGCTTCTTTCTAAAGCAGAGTGTGATCCATGGATGAGAACTATGCTGTGTGCTTGCCTTCAGAAATGGAGTTAAATCCCAGGCTCTGAGTCTTCCTACAAGCAAGACTTCGTTTCAGGTAAGGGCAGTCACTTTTCAGCTCAAATGAACTACATCGTTCACGAAGCTCACACGTTTCACATCTTAACAGACAAGCATTGGATGTTAGAGGACCAGTGCTTTGTATCAGTTTCAGAAGCAGAGTTCGACTAGATATGGTCGTATGTGTACGAAACACCGTTCTTTTGTTCTCTGCAAACTCACTTTCCTGCTGTCTTAGAGACTCTAGAAAGAAGAGCATGCTTCTTGTTCAAATGCAGAGTGTGATCAATGGATGAGAACACTGCTGTGTGTTTCACTTCAGAAACGGAGTTAAATCCCAGGCTCTGAGTCTTCCTACAAGCAAGACTTCGTTTCACGTAAGGGCAGTCAGTTTTCTGCTCAAAAGAACTACATCGTTCACGAAGCTCACACGTTTCTCATCTTAACTGACAAGCATTGGATGTAAGATGGTCAGTGCTTTTTTTCAGTTTCAGAAGCAGATTTGGACTACATATGGTCCATATGTGTAGGAAACACCCTTCTTTTGTTCTGGACACACTCAGATTTCCTGCTGTATTAGAGAATCTAGAAAGCAAGAGTGTGCTTCTCGCTCTAAAGCAGAGTGTGATCCATGGATGAGAACTATGCTGTGTGTTTCCCTTCAGAAATGGACTTAAATCCCAGGCTCTGTGTCTTACTACAGGCAAGACTTCGTTTCAGGTAAGGACAGTCACTTTTCAGTTCAAAGGAACTACATCATTCACTAAGCTCACACGTTTCTGATCTTAACTGACAAGCATTGGATGTTAGAGGACCACTGCTTTGTATCACTTTCAGAAGCAGAGTTGGACTAGATATGGTCCGTATGTATAGGAAACACTGATCTTTTGTTCTGGGCACACTCTCGTTTACTGCTGTCTTAGAGACTCTAGAAAGCAAGAGCGTGCTTCTTGCTCTAAAACAGAGTGTGGTCTATGGATGAGGCTATGCTGTGTGTTTCACTTCAGAAATGGAGTTAAATCCCATGCTCTGTGTCTCCCTACAAGCAAGACTTCGTTTCAGGTAAGGGCAGTGACTTTTCTGCTCAAACGAACTACATCGTTCACGAAGCTCACACGTTTCTCATCTTAACTGACAAGCATTGGATGTTAGAGGACCAGTGCTTTGCATCTGTTTCAGAAGCAGAGTTGTACTAGATATGGTCCCTATGTGTAGGAAACACCGTTCTTTTGTTCTCAGCACACTCACGTTTCCTGCTGTCTTAGAGACTCTAGAAAGCAAGAGTGTGCTTCTCGCTCTAAAGCAGAGTGTGATCCATGGATGAGAACTATGCTGTGTGCTTCCCTTCAGAAATGGACTTAAATCCCAGGCTCTGTGTCTTACTACAAGCAAGACTTCGTTTCAGGTAAGGGCAGTCACTTTTCAGTTCAAAGGAACTACATCATTCACTAAGCTCACACGTTTCTCATCTTAACTGACAAGCATTGGTTGTTAGAGGACCACTGCTTTGTATCACTTTCAGAAGCAGACTTGGACTAGATATGGTCCGTATGTGTAGGAAACACCGTTCTTTTGTTCCTAGCACACTCAAGTTTCCTGCTGTCTTAGAGACTGTAGAAAGCAAGAGCGTGCTTCTCGCTCTAAAGCAGAGTGTGATCCATGGATGAGAACTATGCTGTGTGTTTCCCTTCAGAATAGGAGTTAAATCCCAGGCTCTGTGTCTTCCTACAAGCAAGACTTCGTTTCAGGTAAGGGCAGTCACTTTTCTGCTCAAACGAACTACATCGTTCACGGAGCTCAGATGTTTCTCATCTTAACAGACAAGCATTGGATGTTAGAGGACCAGTGCTTTGTATCAGTTTCAGAAGAAGAGTTGGACTAGATATGGTCCCTATGTTTAGGAAACACCGTACTTTAGTTCTCAGCACACTCACGTTTCCTGCTGTCTTAGAGACTTTAGAAAGCAAGAGCGTGCTTCTCGATCTAAAGCAGAGTGTGATCCATGGATGAGAACACTGCTGTGTGTTTCACATCAGAAATGGAGTTACATCCCAGGCTCTGAGTCTTCCTACAAGCAAGACTTCGTTTCAGGAAAGGGCAGTCACTTTTCTGCTCAAACGAACTACATCGTTCACTGAGCTCACACGTTTCTCATCTTACCTGACAAGCATTGGATGTTAGAGGACCAGTGCTTTGTATCAGTTTCAGAAGAAGAGTTGGACTAGATATGGTCCCTATGTTTAGGAAACACCGTACTTTAGTTCTCAGCACACTCACGTTTCCTGCTGTCTTAGAGACTTTAGAAAGCAAGAGCGTGCTTCTCGATCTAAAGCAGAGTGTGATCCATGGATGAGAACACTGCTGTGTGTTTCACATCAGAAATGGAGTTACATCCCAGGCTCTGAGTCTTCCTACAAGCAAGACTTCGTTTCAGGTAAGGACAGTCACTTTTCTGCTCAAACAAACTACATCGTTCACGAAGCTCACACATTTCTCATCTTTACTGACAAGCATTGGATGTTAGAGGACCAGTGCTTTGTATCAGTTTCAGAAGAAGAGTTGGACTAGATATGGTCCGTATGTGTAGGAAACACAGTTCTTTTGTTCTCAGAACACTCACGTTTCCTGCTGTCTTATAGACTATAGAAAGCAACAGCATGCTTCTTTCTAAAGCAGAGTGTGATCCATGGATGAGAACTATGCTGTGTGCTTGCCTTCAGAAATGGAGTTAAATCCCAGGCTCTGAGTCTTCCTACAAGCAAGACTTCGTTTCAGGTAAGGGCAGTCACTTTTCTGTTCAAACGAACTACATCGTTCACTGAGCTCACACGTTTCTCATCTTAACTGAAAAGCATTGGAAGTTAGAGGGTCAGTGCTTTGTATCAGTTTCAGAAGCAGATTTGGACTAGATATGGTCCATATGTGTAGGAAACACCGTTCTTTTGTTCTGGGCACACTCAGATTTCCTGCTGTCTTAGAGACTCTAGAAAGCAAGAGTGTGCTTCTCACTCTAAAGCAGAGTGTGATCCATGGATGAAAACTATGCTGTATGTGTCCCTTCAGAAAAGTAGTTAAATCCCAGGCTCTATGTCTTCCTACAAGCAAGACTTCGTTTCAGGTAAGGGCAGTCACTTTTCAGCTCAAATGAACTACATCGTTCACGAAGCTCACACGTTTCACATCTTAACAGACAAGCATTGGAAGTTAGAGGACCAGTGCTTTGTATCAGTTTCAGAAGCAGAGTTCGACTAGATATGGTCCGTATGTGTAGGAAACACCGTTCTTTTGTTCTCAGGACACTCACGTTTCCTGCTGTCTTAGAGACTCTAGAAAGCAAGAGCGTGCTTCTTTCTAAAGCAGAGTGTGATCCATGGATGAGAACTATGCAGTGTGTTTGCCTTCAGAAATGGAGTTAAATCCCAGGCTCTGAGTCTTCCTACAAGCAAGACTTCGTTTCAGGTAAGGGCAGTCACTTTTCTGCTCAAACGAACTACATCGTTCACTGAGCTCACACGTTTCTCATCTTAACTGACAAGCTTTGGAAGTTAGAGGGTCAGTGCTTTTTATCAGTTTCAGAAGCATATTTGGACTAGATATGGTCCATATGTGTAAGAAACACCGTTCTTTTGTTCTGGACACACTCAGATTTCCTGCTGTCTTAGAGACTCTAGAAAGCAAGAGTGTGCTTCTCGCTCTAAAGCAGAGTGTGATCCATGGATGAGAACTATGCTGTGTGTTTCCCTTCAGAAATGGACTTAAATCCCATGCTCTGTGTCTTACTACAAGCAAGACTTCGTTTCAGGTAAGGGCAGTCACTTTTCAGTTCAAACGAACTACATCGTTCACGAAGCTCACACGTTTCTCATCTTAACTGACAAGCATTGGATGTTAGAGGACCAGTGCTTCGTATCTGTTTCAGAAGCAGAGTTGGACTAGATATGGTCCCTATGTTTAGGAAACACCGTACTTTAGTTCTCATCACACTCACGTTTCCTGCTGTCTTAGAGACTTTAGAAAGCAAGAGCGTGCTTCTCGATCTAAAGCAGAGTGTGATCCATGGATGAGAACACTGCTGTGTGTTTCACATCAGAAATGGAGTTACATCCCAGGCTCTGAGTCTTCCTACAAGCAAGACTTCGTTTCAGGTAAGGACAGTCACTTTTCTGCACAAACAAACTACATCGTTCACGAAGCTCACACATTTATCATATTTACTGACAAGCATTGGATGTTAGAGGACCAGTGCTTTGTTTCAGTTTCAGAAGAAGAGTTGGACTAGATATGGTCCGTATGTGTAGGAAACACCGTTCTTTTGTTCTCAGCACACTCACATTTCCTGCTGTCTTATAGACTATAGAAAGCAACAGCATGCTTCTTTCTAAAGCAGAGTGTGATCCATGGATGAGAACTATGCTGTGTGCTTGCCTTCAGAAATGGAGTTAAATCCCAGGCTCTGAGTCTTCCTACAAGCAAGACTTCGTTTCACGTAAGGGCAGTCACTTTTCAGCTCAAATGAACTACATCGTTCACGAAGCTCACACGTTTCACATCTTAACAGACAAGCATTGGATGTTAGAGGACCAGTGCTTTGTATCAGTTTCAGAAGCAGAGTTCGACTAGATATGGTCGTATGTGTACGAAACACCGTTCTTTTGTTCTCTGCAAACTCACTTTCCTGCTGTCTTAGAGACTCTAGAAAGAAGAGCATGCTTCTTGTTCAAACGCAGAGTGTGATCAATGGATGAGAACACTGCTGTGTGTTTCACTTCAGAAACGGAGTTAAATCCCAGGCTCTGAGTCTTCCTACAAGCAAGACTTCGTTTCACGTAAGGGCAGTCAGTTTTCTGCTCAAAAGAACTACATCGTTCACGAAGCTCACACGTTTCTCATCTTAACTGACAAGCATTGGATGTAAGATGGTCAGTGCTTTTTTTCAGTTTCAGAAGCAGATTTGGACTACATATGGTCCATATGTGTAGGAAACACCCTTCTTTTGTTCTGGACACACTCAGATTTCCTGCTGTATTAGAGAATCTAGAAAGCAAGAGTGTGCTTCTCGCTCTAAAGCAGAGTGTGATCCATGGATGAGAACTATGCTGTGTGTTTCCCTTCAGAAATGGACTTAAATCCCAGGCTCTGTGTCTTACTACAGGCAAGACTTCGTTTCAGGTAAGGACAGTCACTTTTCAGTTCAAAGGAACTACATCATTCACTAAGCTCACACGTTTCTGATCTTAACTGACAAGCATTGGATGTTAGAGGACCACTGCTTTGTATCACTTTCAGAAGCAGAGTTGGACTAGATATGGTCCGTATGTGTAGGAAACACTGATCTTTTGTTCTGGGCACACTCACGTTTCCTGCTGTCTTAGAGACTCTAGAAAGCAAGAGCGTGCTTCTTGCTCTAAAACAGAGTGTGGTCTATGGATGAGGCTATGCTGTGTGTTTCACTTCAGAAATGGAGTTAAATCCCATGCTCTGTGTCTCCCTACAAGCAAGACTTCGTTTCAGCTAAGGGCAGTGACTTTTCTGCTCAAACGAACTACATCGTTCACGAAGCTCACACGTTTCTCATCTTAACTGACAAGCATTGGATGTTAGAGGACCAGTGCTTTGTATCTGTTTCAGAAGCAGAGTTGTACTAGATATGGTCCCTATGTGTAGGAAACACCGTTCTTTTGTTCTCAGCACACTCACGTTTCCTGCTGTCTTAGAGACTTTAGAAAGCAAGAGCGTGCTTCTCGATCTAAAGCAGAGTGTGATCCATGGATGAGAACACTGCTGTGTGTTTCACATCAGAAATGGAGTTACATCCCAGGCTCTGAGTCTTCCTACAAGCAAGACTTCGTTTCAGGTAAGGACAGTCACTTTTCTGCTCAAACAAACTACATCGTTCACGAAGCTCACACATTTCTCATCTTTACTGACAAGCATTGGATGTTAGAGGACCAGTGCTTTGTATCAGTTTCAGAAGAAGAGTTGGACTAGATATGGTCCGTATGTGTAGGAAACACCGTTCTTTTGTTCTCAGCACACTCACGTTTCCTGCTGTCTTATAGACTGTAGAAAGCAACAGCATGCTTCTTTCTAAAGCAGAGTGTGATCCATGGATGAGAACTATGCTGTGTGCTTGCCTTCAGAAATGGAGTTAAATCCCAGGCTCTGAGTCTTCCTACAAGCAAGACATCGTTTCAGGAAAGGGCAGTCACTTTTCTGCTCAAACGAACTACATCGTTCACTGAGCTCACACGTTTCTCATCTTACCTGACAAGCATTGGATGTTAGAGGACCAGTGCTTTGTATCAGTTTCAGAAGAAGAGTTGGACTAGATATGGTCCCTATGTTTAGGAAACACCGTACTTTAGTTCTCAGCACACTCACGTTTCCTGCTGTCTTAGAGACTTTAGAAAGCAAGAGCGTGCTTCTCGATCTAAAGCAGAGTGTGATCCATGGATGAGAACACTGCTGTGTGTTTCACATCAGAAATGGAGTTACATCCCAGGCTCTGAGTCTTCCTACAAGCAAGACTTCGTTTCAGGTAAGGACAGTCACTTTTCTGCTCAAACAAACTACATCGTTCACGAAGCTCACACATTTCTCATCTTTACTGACAAGCATTGGATGTTAGGGGACCAGTGCTTTGTATCAGTTTCAGAAGAAGAGTTGGCCTAGATATGGTCCGTATGTGTAGGAAACACCGTTCTTTTGTTCTCAGAACACTCACGTTTCCTGCTGTCTTATAGACTATAGAAAGCAACAGCATGCTTCTTTCTAAAGCAGAGTGTGATCCATGGATGAGAACTATGCTGTGTGCTTGCCTTCAGAAATGGAGTTAAATCCCAGGCTCTGAGTCTTCCTACAAGCAAGACTTCGTTTCAGGTAAGGGCAGTCACTTTTCTGTTCAAACGAACTACATCGTTCACTGAGCTCACACGTTTCTCATCTTAACTGAAAAGCATTGGAAGTTAGAGGGTCAGTGCTTTGTATCAGTTTCAGAAGCAGATTTGGACTAGATATGGTCCATATGTGTAGGAAACACCGTTCTTTTGTTCTGGGCACACTCAGATTTCCTGCTGTCTTAGAGACTCTAGAAAGCAAGAGTGTGCTTCTCACTCTAAAGCAGAGTGTGATCCATGGATGAAAACTATGCTGTATGTGTCCCTTCAGAAAAGTAGTTAAATCCCAGGCTCTATGTCTTCCTACAAGCAAGACTTCGTTTCAGGTAAGGGCAGTCACTTTTCAGCTCAAATGAACTACATCGTTCACGAAGCTCACACGTTTCACATCTTAACAGACAAGCATTGGATGTTAGAGGACCAGTGCTTTGTATCAGTTTCAGAAGCAGAGTTCGACTAGATATGGTCCGTATGTGTAGGAAACACCGTTCTTTTGTTCTCAGGACACTCACGTTTCCTGCTGTCTTAGAGACTCTAGAAAGCAAGAGCGTGCTTCTTTCTAAAGCAGAGTGTGATCCATGGATGAGAACTATGCAGTGTGTTTGCGTTCAGAATTGGAGTTAAATCCCAGGCTCTGAGTCTTCCTACAAGCAAGACTTCGTTTCAGGTAAGGGCAGTCACTTTTCTGCTCAAACGAACTACATCGTTCACTGAGCTCACACGTTTCTCATCTTAACTGACAAGCTTTGGAAGTTAGAGGGTCAGTGCTTTGTATCAGTTTCAGAAGCATATTTGGACTAGATATGGTCCATATGTGTAAGAAACACCGTTCTTTTGTTCTGGGCACACTCAGATTTCCTGCTGTCTTATAGACTCTAGAAAGCAAGAGTGTGCTTCTCGCTCTAAAGCAGAGTGTGATCCATGGATGAGAACTATGCTGTGTGTTTCCCTTCAGAAATGGACTTAAATCCCATGCTCTGTGTCTTACTACAAGCAAGACTTCGTTTCAGGTAAGGGCAGTCACTTTTCAGTTCAAACGAACTACATCGTTCACTGAGCTCACACGTTTCTCATCTTAACTGACAAGCATTGGATGTTAGAGGACCAGTGCTTCGTATCTGTTTCAGAAGCAGAGTTGGACTAGATATGGTCCCTATGTTTAGGAAACACCGTACTTTAGTTCTCATCACACTCACGTTTCCTGCTGTCTTAGAGACTTTAGAAAGCAAGAGCGTGCTTCTCGATCTAAAGCAGAGTGTGATCCATGGATGAGAACACTGCTGTGTGTTTCACATCAGAAATGGAGTTACATCCCAGGCTCTGAGTCTTCCTACAAGCAAGACTTCGTTTCAGGTAAGGACAGTCACTTTTCTGCACAAACAAACTACATCGTTCACGAAGCTCACACATTTCTCATCTTTACTGACAAGCATTGGATGTTAGAGGACCAGTGCTTTGTTTCAGTTTCAGAAGAAGAGTTGGACTAGATATGGTCCGTATGTGTAGGAAACACCGTTCTTTTTTTCTCAGCACACTCACGTTTCCTGCTGTCTTATAGACAATAGAAAGCAACAGCATGCTTCTTTCTAAAGCAGAGTGTGATCCATGGATGAGAACTATGCTGTGTGCTTGCCTTCAGAAATGGAGTTAAATCCCAGGCTCTGAGTCTTCCTACAAGCAAGACTTCGTTTCAGGTAAGGGCAGTCACTTTTCAGCTCAAATGAACTACATCGTTCACGAAGCTCACACGTTTCACATCTTAACAGACAAGCATTGGATGTTAGAGGCCCAGTGCTTTGTATCAGTTTCAGAAGCAGAGTTCGACTAGATATGGTCGTATGTGTACGAAACACCGTTCTTTTGTTCTCTGCAAACTCACTTTCCTGCTGTCTTAGAGACTCTAGAAAGAAGAGCATGCTTCTTGTTCAAATGCAGAGTGTGATCAATGGATGAGAACACTGCTGTGTGTTTCACTTCAGAAACGGAGTTAAATCCCAGGCTCTGAGTCTTCCTACAAGCAAGACTTCGTTTCACGTAAGGGCAGTCAGTTTTCTGCTCAAAAGAACTACATCGTTCACGAAGCTCACACGTTTCTCATCTTAACTGACAAGCATTGGATGTAAGATGGTCAGTGCTTTTTTTCAGTTTCAGAAGCAGATTTGGACTACATATGGTCCATATGTGTAGGAAACACCCTTCTTTTGTTCTGGACACACTCAGATTTCCTGCTGTATTAGAGAATCTAGAAAGCAAGAGTGTGCTTCTCGCTCTAAAGCAGAGTGTGATCCATGGAAGAGAACTATGCTGTGTGTTTCCCTTCAGAAATGGACTTAAATCCCAGGCTCTGTGTCTTACTACAGGCAAGACTTCGTTTCAGGTAAGGACAGTCACTTTTCAGTTCAAAGGAACTACATCATTCACTAAGCTCACACGTTTCTGATCTTAACTGACAAGCATTGGATGTTAGAGGACCACTGCTTTGTATCACTTTCAGAAGCAGAGTTGGACTAGATATGGTCCGTATGTATAGGAAACACTGATCTTTTGTTCTGGGCACACTCTCGTTTCCTGCTGTCTTAGAGACTCTAGAAAGCAAGAGCGTGCTTCTTGCTCTAAAACAGAGTGTGGTCTATGGATGAGGCTATGCTGTGTGTTTCACTTCAGAAATGGAGTTAAATCCCATGCTCTGTGTCTCCCTACAAGCAAGACTTCGTTTCAGGTAAGGGCAGTGACTTTTCTGCTCAAACGAACTACATCGTTCACGAAGCTCACACGTTTCTCATCTTAACTGACAAGCATTGGATGTTAGAGGACCAGTGCTTTGCATCTGTTTCAGAAGCAGAGTTGTACTAGATATGGTCCCTATGTGTAGGAAACACCGTTCTTTTGTTCTCAGCACACTCACGTTTCCTGCTGTCTTAGAGACTCTAGAAAGCAAGAGTGTGCTTCTCGCTCTAAAGCAGAGTGTGATCCATGGATGAGAACTATGCTGTGTGCTTCCCTTCAGAAATGGACTTAAATCCCAGGCTCTGTGTCTTACTACAAGCAAGACTTCGTTTCAGGTAAGGGCAGTCACTTTTCAGTTCAAAGGAACTACATCATTCACTAAGCTCACACGTTTCTCATCTTAACTGACAAGCATTGGTTGTTAGAGGACCACTGCTTTGTATCACTTTCAGAAGCAGACTTGGACTAGATATGGTCCGTATGTGTAGGAAACACCGTTCTTTTGTTCCTAGCACACTCAAGTTTCCTGCTGTCTTAGAGACTGTAGAAAGCAAGAGCGTGCTTCTCGCTCTAAAGCAGAGTGTGATCCATGGATGAGAACTATGCTGTGTGTTTCCCTTCAGAATAGGAGTTAAATCCCAGGCTCTGTGTCTTCCTACAAGCAAGACTTCGTTTCAGGTAAGGGCAGTCACTTTTCTGCTCAAACGAACTACATCGTTCACGGAGCTCAGGTGTTTCTCATCTTAACAGACAAGCATTGGATGTTAGAGGACCAGTGCTTTGTATCTGTTTCAGAAGCAGAGTTGTACTAGATATGGTCCCTATGTGTAGGAAACACCGTACTTTAGTTCTCAGCACACTCACGTTTCCTGCTGTCTTAGAGACTTTAGAAAGCAAGAGCGTGCTTCTCGATCTAAAGCAGAGTGTGATCCATGGATGAGAACACTGCTGTGTGTTTCACATCAGAAATGGAGTTACATCCCAGGCTCTGAGTCTTCCTACAAGCAAGACTTCGTTTCAGGTAAGGACAGTCACTTTTCTGCTCAAACAAACTACATCGTTCACGAAGCTCACACATTTCTCATCTTTACTGACAAGCATTGGATGTTAGAGGACCAGTGCTTTGTATCAGTTTCAGAAGAAGAGTTGGACTAGATATGGTCCGTATGTGTAGGAAACACCGTTCTTTTGTTCTCAGCACACTCACGTTTCCTGCTGTCTTATAGACTGTAGAAAGCAACAGCATGCTTCTTTCTAAAGCAGAGTGTGATCCATGGATGAGAACTATGCTGTGTGCTTGCCTTCAGAAATGGAGTTAAATCCCAGGCTCTGAGTCTTCCTACAAGCAAGACATCGTTTCAGGAAAGGGCAGTCACTTTTCTGCTCAAACGAACTACATCGTTCACTGAGCTCACACGTTTCTCATCTTACCTGACAAGCATTGGATGTTAGAGGACCAGTGCTTTGTATCAGTTTCAGAAGAAGAGTTGGACTAGATATGGTCCCTATGTTTAGGAAACACCGTACTTTAGTTCTCAGCACACTCACGTTTCCTGCTGTCTTAGAGACTTTAGAAAGCAAGAGCGTGCTTCTCGATCTAAAGCAGAGTGTGATCCATGGATGAGAACACTGCTGTGTGTTTCACATCAGAAATGGAGTTACATCCCAGGCTCTGAGTCTTCCTACAAGCAAGACTTCGTTTCAGGTAAGGACAGTCACTTTTCTGCTCAAACAAACTACATCGTTCACGAAGCTCACACATTTCTCATCTTTACTGACAAGCATTGGATGTTAGGGGACCAGTGCTTTGTATCAGTTTCAGAAGAAGAGTTGGCCTAGATATGGTCCGTATGTGTAGGAAACACCGTTCTTTTGTTCTCAGAACACTCACGTTTCCTGCTGTCTTATAGACTATAGAAAGCAACAGCATGCTTCTTTCTAAAGCAGAGTGTGATCCATGGATGAGAACTATGCTGTGTGCTTGCCTTCAGAAATGGAGTTAAATCCCAGGCTCTGAGTCTTCCTACAAGCAAGACTTCGTTTCAGGTAAGGGCAGTCACTTTTCTGTTCAAACGAACTACATCGTTCACTGAGCTCACACGTTTCTCATCTTAACTGAAAAGCATTGGAAGTTAGAGGGTCAGTGCTTTGTATCAGTTTCAGAAGCAGATTTGGACTAGATATGGTCCATATGTGTAGGAAACACCGTTCTTTTGTTCTGGGCACACTCAGATTTCCTGCTGTCTTAGAGACTCTAGAAAGCAAGAGTGTGCTTCTCACTCTAAAGCAGAGTGTGATCCATGGATGAAAACTATGCTGTATGTGTCCCTTCAGAAAAGTAGTTAAATCCCAGGCTCTATGTCTTCCTACAAGCAAGACTTCGTTTCAGGTAAGGGCAGTCACTTTTCAGCTCAAATGAACTACATCGTTCACGAAGCTCACACGTTTCACATCTTAACAGACAAGCATTGGATGTTAGAGGACCAGTGCTTTGTATCAGTTTCAGAAGCAGAGTTCGACTAGATATGGTCCGTATGTGTAGGAAACACCGTTCTTTTGTTCTCAGGACACTCACGTTTCCTGCTGTCTTAGAGACTCTAGAAAGCAAGAGCGTGCTTCTTTCTAAAGCAGAGTGTGATCCATGGATGAGAACTATGCAGTGTGTTTGCGTTCAGAATTGGAGTTAAATCCCAGGCTCTGAGTCTTCCTACAAGCAAGACTTCGTTTCAGGTAAGGGCAGTCACTTTTCTGCTCAAACGAACTACATCGTTCACTGAGCTCACACGTTTCTCATCTTAACTGACAAGCTTTGGAAGTTAGAGGGTCAGTGCTTTGTATCAGTTTCAGAAGCATATTTGGACTAGATATGGTCCATATGTGTAAGAAACACCGTTCTTTTGTTCTGGGCACACTCAGATTTCCTGCTGTCTTATAGACTCTAGAAAGCAAGAGTGTGCTTCTCGCTCTAAAGCAGAGTGTGATCCATGGATGAGAACTATGCTGTGTGTTTCCCTTCAGAAATGGACTTAAATCCCATGCTCTGTGTCTTACTACAAGCAAGACTTCGTTTCAGGTAAGGGCAGTCACTTTTCAGTTCAAACGAACTACATCGTTCACTGAGCTCACACGTTTCTCATCTTAACTGACAAGCATTGGATGTTAGAGGACCAGTGCTTCGTATCTGTTTCAGAAGCAGAGTTGGACTAGATATGGTCCCTATGTTTAGGAAACACCGTACTTTAGTTCTCATCACACTCACGTTTCCTGATGTCTTAGAGAATTTAGAAAGCAAGAGCGTGCTTCTCGATCTAAAGCAGAGTGTGATCCATGGATGAGAACACTGCTGTGTGTTTCACATCAGAAATGGAGTTACATCCCAGGCTCTGAGTCTTCCTACAAGCAAGACTTCGTTTCAGGTAAGGACAGTCACTTTTCTGCACAAACAAACTACATCGTTCACGAAGCTCACACATTTCTCATCTTTACTGACAAGCATTGGATGTTAGAGGACCAGTGCTTTGTTTCAGTTTCAGAAGAAGAGTTGGACTAGATATGGTCCGTATGTGTAGGAAACACCGTTCTTTTTTTCTCAGCACACTCACGTTTCCTGCTGTCTTATAGACAATAGAAAGCAACAGCATGCTTCTTTCTAAAGCAGAGTGTGATCCATGGATGAGAACTATGCTGTGTGCTTGCCTTCAGAAACGGAGTTAAATCCCAGGCTCTGAGTCTTCCTACAAGCAAGACTTCGTTTCACGTAAGGGCAGTCAGTTTTCTGCTCAAAAGAACTACATCGTTCACGAAGCTCACACGTTTCTCATCTTAACTGACAAGCATTGGATGTAAGATGGTCAGTGCTTTTTTTCAGTTTCAGAAGCAGATTTGGACTACATATGGTCCATATGTGTAGGAAACACCCTTCTTTTGTTCTGGACACACTCAGATTTCCTGCTGTATTAGAGAATCTAGAAAGCAAGAGTGTGCTTCTCGCTCTAAAGCAGAGTGTGATCCATGGATGAGAACTATGCTGTGTGTTTCCCTTCAGAAATGGACTTAAATCC
>CATKUP010000687.1:0-91000 GCA_949786385.1 Onychomys leucogaster
AGGAAACTGTAACAAACCACTGCATGTGTTACATAGATGCTCTTTAGTTAATAGTGAAAATCGTGTTGGGTTCATGAACTGTGTAAATTCATTTGAGCCGAAAAACCCTGTGTTTACTGGAAATGAACTCTTGCTTGTAGGAAGACAAAGAGACGTTGGTTAAATCCGTTTCTGAAGCAAAATTCAGACCACTGTTCACATCCAAGAAACATACTCTGTTTTAACGCAAGAAGAATGCTCTTCTTTTCAGCGTCTCCAATACAGCAAGAAACATGAGCATGCCCAGAAAAGAAGAACTGTGTTTCGTACTCATAGGGACCATATCTAGTTGAACTCTGCCTAGGAAACTGTAACAAACCACAGCATCTCTTACATAGATGCTCTTTAGTTAATAGTGAAAAACGTGTTGGGTTCGTGAACTGTGTAACTTCATTTGAGCCGAAAAATCACTGGGTATACCAGAAATGAACTCTTCCTTGTAGGAAGACACAGGGTTTGGTTTAACTCCGTTTGTGAAGGGAAATTCGGACCAGTGTTCTCATCCATGGAACACCCTCTGTTTTAACGCAAGAAGCATCCTCTTTTTTCCAGAGTCTGCAATACAGCAAGAAATATGAGCATGTCCAGAAAAAAAGAACTGTGTTTTCTACTCATACGGACCATATCTAGTTGAACTCTGCCCATTAAACTGTAACAAACCACTGCATCTCTTACATTGATGCTCTTTAGGTAATAGTGAAAATCGTGTTGGGTTCGTGAACTGTGTAAATTCATTTGAGCCAAAAAATCACTGGGCTTACAGGAAATCTACTCTTGCTTGTAGGAAGACACAGAGCCTTTGGTTTAACTTGTTTGTGAAGGGAAATTCAGACCAGTGTTCTCATCTATGAAACACCCTCTGTTTTAACCCAGGAAGCATCCTCTTCTGTACAGAATCTGCAATACAGCAAGAAATATGAGCATGTCCAGAAAAAAAGAACTGTGTTTCCTACTCATACGGACCATATCTAGTTGAACTCTGATTATGAAACTGTAACAAACTACAGCATCTCTTACATAGATGCTCTTTAGTTAATAGTGAAAAACGTTTTGGATTCGTGAACTGTGTAAATTCATTTGAGCCGAAAAATCACTGGGCTTACCGGAAATGAACTCTTGCTTGTAGGAAGACACTGCCTTTGGTTTAACTCCGTTTCTGAGGGAAAATTCAGACCAGTGTTCTCATCCATGAAACATAGTCTGTTTTCACGCGAGAAGCTTGCTCTTCTTTCCAGCTTCTCCAATACAGCAAGAAACATGAGCATGCCCAGAAAAAAAGAACTGTGTTTCCAACTGATATGGATATTATCTAGTTGAACTGTGCTTATGAAACTGTAACAAACCACAGGATGTGTTACATAGATGCTCTTTAGTTAATAGTAAAATATGTGTTGGGTTCATGAACTGTGTCAATTCATTTGAGCCGAAAAACCCTGGGTTTACCGAAAATGAACTCTTGATTGTAGGAAGACACAGAGGCTTTGGTTTCACTCCGTTTGTGAAGGGAAATTCACACCAGAGTTCTCATCCATGAAACACACTCTGTTTTAACGCAAGAAGCATGCTCTTCTTTCCAGCATCTCTAATACAGCAAGAAACATGAGCATGCACAGAAAAAAAGAACTGTGTTTACTACTCATATGGACCATATCTAGTTGAACTCTGCTCATTAAATTGTAACAAACCACAGCTTCTCTTACATAGATGCTCTTTAGTTAATAGTGAAAATCATGTTGGGTTCGTGAACTGTGTAAATTCATTTGAGCCGAAAAATCACTGGGATTAGCGAATATGAACTCTTGCTTGTAGGGAGACAGCGAGACGTTGGTTTAACTCCGTTTCTGAAGCAAAATTCAAACCAGTGTTCACATCCAAGAAACATACTCTGTTTTAACGCAAGAAGCCTGCTCTTCTTCCAGCGTCTCCAATACAGCCAGGAACATGAGCATGCCCAGAAAAAAAGAACTGTGTTTCGTACTCATAGGGACCATATCTATTTGAACCCCTGTTATGAAACTGTAACAAACCACAGCATCTCTTACATAGATGCTCTTTAGTTAATAGTGAAAAACGTGTTGTGTTCGTGAACTGTGTAATTCATTTGAGCCGAAAAATCACTGGGTATACAAGAAATGAACTCTTCCTTGTATTAAGACACAGGGTTTGGTTTAACTCCGTTTGTGAAGGGAAATTCGGACCAGTGATCTCATCCATGAAACACTCTCTGTTTTAACGCAAGAAGCATCCTCTTTTTTCCAGAATCTGCAATACAGCAAGAAATATGAGCATGTCCCGAAAAAAAGAACTGTGTTTTCTACTCATACGGACCATATCTAGTTGAACTCTGCTAATTAAACTGTAATAAACCACACCATCTCTTACATTGATGCTCTTTAGGTAATAGTGAAAAACGTGTTGGGTTCGTGTACTGTGTAAATTCATTTGAGCCAAAAAAATCACTGGGCTTACAGGAAATGAACTCTTGCTTGTCAGAAGACACAGAGCCTTTGGTTTAACTCCGTTTCTGAAGGGAAATTCAGACCAGTGTTCTCATCCATGAAACACCCTCTGTTTTAACGCAAGAAGCATCCTCTTCTTTCCAGAGTCCATAATACTGCAAGAAATATGAGCATGTCCAGAAAAAAAAGAACAGTGTTTCCTAATCATACGGACCATATCTAGTTGAACTCTGCTTATGAAAGTGGAACAAACCACAGCATCTCTTACATAGATGCTCTTTAGTTAATAGTGTAAAACGTGTTGGGTTCGTGAACTGTGTAAATTCATTTGAGCTGAAAAATCACTGGGATTACTGGAAATGAACTCTTGCTTGTAGGAAGACACAGAGACGTTGGTAAATCCGTTTCTGAAGCAAAATTCAGACCACTGTTCACATCCAAGAAACATACTCTGTTTTAATGCAAGAAGCAAGCTCTTCTTTTCAGCGTCTCCAATACAGCAAGAAACATGAGCATGCCCAGAAAAAAAGAACTGTGTTTCCTACTCATAGGGACCATATCTAGTTGAACACTGCTTATGTAACTGTGACAAATCACAGCACGTGTTACATAGATGCTCTTCAATTAATAGTGAAAATCGTGTTGGGTTCGTCAACTTGGAAAATTCATTTGAGCCGAAAAATCACTGGGTTTACAGTCAATGAACTCTTGCTTCTAGGAAGACAAAGAGCCTTTGGTTCAACTCCGTTTGTGAAGGTAAATTCAGACCAATGTTCTCATCCATAAACAACCTCTGTTTTAACGCAAGAAGCATCCTCTTTTTTCGAGAGTCTGCAACACAGCAAGAAATATGAGCATGTCCAGAAAAAAAGAACTGTGTTTTCTACTCATACGGACCATATCTAGTTGAACTCTGCCTAGGAAACTGTAATAAACCACAGCATCTCTTACATAGATGCTCTTTACTGAATAGTGAAAAATGTGTTAGGTTCGTGAACTATGTAAATTCATTTGAGCTGAAAAATCACTGGGCTTACCAGAATTGAACTCTTGCTTGTAGGAAGACACATAGAATTTTGTTTCACTCTGTTTGTGAATGGAAATTTAGACCAGAGTTCTCATCCATGAAACATACTTTGTTTTAACGCAAGAAGCATGCTCTTCTTTCCACCGTCTCCAATACAGCAAGAAACATGAGCATTCCCAGAAAAAAAGAACTGTGTTTCTTACTCCTACGGACCATATCCAGTTAAACTCTGCTTAAGAAACTGTAAAAAAAACCACAGCATCTCTAACATAGATGCTCTTTCATTTATAGTGAAAAACGTGTTGTGTTAGTGAACTGTGTAAATTCATTTGAACAGAAAATTCACTGGGTTTACCGGAAATGAACTCTTGCTTGTAGAAAGACACAGAGATTTTGGTTTATCTCCGTTTCTGAAGGAAAATTCAGACCAGTGTTCTCATCCATGAAACACCCTCTGTTTTAACGCAAGAAGAATCCTCTTCTTTCCAGAGTGCACAACACAGCAAGAAATATGAGCAAATCGAGAAAAAAAGAACAGTGTTTCCAACTCATACAGACCATATCTAGTTGAACTCTGCTCATTAAACTGTAACAAACCACAGCATCTCTTACATAGATGCTCTTTAGTTAATAGTGAAAAATGTGTTGGGTTCGTGAACTGTGTAAATTCTTTTGAGCCAAAAAATCACTGGGCTTACCGGAAATGAACTCTTGCTTGTAGGAAGACACAGAGGCTTTGGTTTCACTCCGTTTGGGAAGGGAAATTCAGACCAGAGTTCTCATCCATGAAACACACTCTGTTTTAATGCAAGAAGCATGCTCTTCTTTCCAGCATCTCTAATACAACAAGAAACTTAACATGCACAGAAAAAAAGAACTGTGTTTCCTACTCATACGGACCATATCTATTTGAACTCTGCTCATTAAACTGGAACAAACCACAGCATCTCTTACATAGATGCTCTTTAGTTAATAGTGAAAATCGTGTTGGGTTCGTAAACTGTGTAAATTCATTTTAGCCGAAAAATCACTGGGATTAGAGGATATGAACTCTTGCTTGTAGGGAGACACAGAGACGTTGGTTTAACTCCGTTTCTGAAGCTAAAATTCAGACCAGTGTTCACATCCAAGAAACATACTCTGTTTTAACGCAAGAAGCCTGCTCTTCTTCCAGAGTCTCCAAAATAGCCAGGAATATGAGCATTCCAGAAAAAAAGAACTGTGTTTCCTACTCATACGGACCATATCCAGTTGAAATATGCTTATGAAACTGTAACAAAACACAGCAGGTGTCACATAGATGCTCTTTAATTAATAGTGAAAATCGTGTTGGGTTCGTGAACTTTGAAAATTCATTTGAGCCAAAAAATCACTGGGTTTACCAGAAATGAACTCTTGCTTCTAGGAAGACAAAGAGCCTTTGGTTTAACTCCGTTTGTGAAGGTAAATTCACACCATTGTTTTTATCGATGAAACACCCTCTTGTTTTAACGGAAGAAGCATCCTCTTCTTTCCAGAGTCTCCAATACAGCAAGAAACATGAGCATTCCCAGAAAAAAAGAACTGTGTTTCCTACTCATATGGACCATATCTAGTTGAACACTGCTTATGAAACTGTAACAAATCACAGCAGGTGTTACATAGATGCTCTTTAATTAATAGTGAAAATCGTGCTGGGTTCGTGAACTTTGAAAATTCATTTGAGCGGAAAAATCAATGGGTTTACCGGAAATGAACTCTTGCTTCTAGGAAGACAAAGAGCCTTTGGTTTAACTCCGTTTGTGAAGGTAAATTCAGACCAGTGTTCTCATCCATGAAACATTCTCTGTTTTAACGCAAGAAGCATCCTCCTCTGTCCAGAATCTGCAATACAGCAAGAAATATGAGCATGTCCAGAAAAAATGAACTGTGTTTCCTACGCATACGGACCATATCTAGTTGAACTCTGCTCATTAAACTAGAAAAAACCACAGCATCTCTGACATAGATGCTCTTTAGTTAATAGTGAAAAACGTGTTGGGTTCGTGAACTGTGTAAATTCATTTGAGCCGAAAAATCACTGGCTATACCAGAAATGAACTCTTACTTGTAGGAAGACACAGGGTTTGGTTTAACTCCGTTTGTGAATGGAAATTCAGACCAGTATTCTCATCCATAAAACACACTCTGCTTTAACGCAAGAAGCATCCTCTTCTTTCCAGCGTCTCCAATACAGCAAGAAACATGAGCATTCCCAGAAAAAAAGAACTGTGTTTCTTACTCATACGGACCATATCCAGTTAACCTCTGCTTATGAAACTGTAACAAACTACAGCATCTCTTACATAGATGCTCTTTAGTTAATAGTGAAAAATGTGTTGGGTTCGTGAAATGTGTAAATTCATTTGAGCCGAAAAATCACTAGGCTTACCGGAAATAAACTCTTGCTTGTAGGAAGACACAGAGCCTTTGTTTTAACTCCGATTCTGATGGAAAATTCAGACCGGTGTTCTCATCAATGAAACATACTCTATTTTAACGCAAGAAGAATGCCCTTCTTTCCAGCGTCTCCAATACAGCAAGAAACATGAGCATGCCCAGAAAAAAAGAACTGTGTTTCATACTCATAGGGACCATATCTAGTTGAACTCTGCCTAGGAAACTGTAACAAACCACAGCATCTCTTACATAGATGCTCTTTAGTTAATAGTGAAAAACGTGTTGGGTTCGTGAACTGTGTAACTTCATTTGAGCCGAAAAATCACTGGGTATACCAGAAATGAACTCTTCCTTGTAGGAAGACACAGGGTTTGGTTTAACTCCGTTTGTGAAGGGAAATTCGGACCAGTGTTCTCATCCATGGAACACCCTCTGTTTTAACGCAAGAAGCATCCTCTTTTTTCCAGAGTCTGCAATACAGCAAGAAATATGAGCATGTCCAGAAAAAAAGAACTGTGTTTTCTACTCATACGGACCATATCTAGTTGAACTCTGCCCATTAAACTGTAACAAACCACTGCATCTCTTACATTGATGCTCTTTAGGTAATAGTGAAAATCGTGTTGGGTTCGTGAACTGTGTAAATTCATTTGAGCCAAAAAATCACTGGGCTTACAGGAAATCTACTCTTGCTTGTAGGAAGACACAGAGCCTTTGGTTTAACTCAGTTTCTGATGGAAAATTCAGACCGGTGTTCTCATCCATTAAACATAGTCTGTTTTCACGTGAGAAGCATGCTCTTCTTTCCAGCTTCTCCAATACAGCAAGAAACATGAGCATGCCCAGAAAAAAAGAACTGTGTTTCCAACTGATATGGATATTATCTAGTTGAACTGTGCTTATGAAACTGTAACAAACCACAGGATGTGTTACATAGATGCTCTTTAGTTAATAGTAAAATATGTGTTGGGTTCATGAACTGTGTCAATTCATTTAGGCCGAAAAACCCTGGGTTTACCGGAAATGAACTCTTGATTGTAGGAAGACACAGAGGCTTTGGTTTCACTCCGTTTGTGAAGGGAAATTCACACCAGAGTTCTCATCCATGAAACACACTCTGTTTTAACGCAAGAAGCATGCTCTTCTTTCCAGCATCTCTAATACAGCGAGAAACATGAGCATGCCCAGAAAAAAAGAACTGTGTTTCCTACTCATACGGACCATATCTTGTTGAACTCTGCTTATGAAACTGTAACAAACCACTGCATGTGTTACATAGATGCTCTTTAGTTAATAGTGAAAAACGTGTTGGGTTCGTGAACAGTGTAAATTCATTTGAGCCGAAAAATCACTGGGTTTACCAGAAATGAACTCTTGCTTGTAGGAAGACACAGTGGCTTTGGTTTAACTCCGTTTGTGAAGGGAAATTCAGACCAGTGTTCTCATCCATGAAACACCCTCTGTTTTAACGCAAGAAGTATCCTGTTCTTTCCAGAGTCTGAAATACTGCAAGAAATATGAACATGTCCAGAAAAAAAGAACAGTGTTTCCTACTCCTACGGACCATATCTAGTTGAACTCTGCTTATGAAACTGTAACAAACCACAGCATCTCTTATATAGATGCTCTTTAGTTAATAGTTAAAAAGGTGTTGGGTTCGTGAACTCTGTAAATTCATTTGAGCTGAAAAATCACTGCGATTACTGGAAATGAACTCTTGCTTGTAGGAAGACACAGAGACGTTGGTTAAATCCGTTTCTGTGGCAAAATTCAGACCACTGTTCACATCCAAGAAAAATACTCTGTTTTAACGCAAGAAGAATGCTCTTCTTTTCAGCGTCTGCAATACAGCAAGAAACATGAGCATGCCCACAAAAAAAGAACTGGGTTTCGTACTCATACGGACCATATCTAGTTGAACTCTGCCTAGGAAACTGTAACAAACCACAGCAACTCTTACATAGATGCTCTTTAGGTAATAGTGAAAATCATGTTGGGTTCGTGAACTGTGTAAATTCATTTGAGCCGAAAAATAACTGGGTTTACTGGAAATGAACTCTTGCTTGTAGGAAGACAAAGAGCGTTTGGTTTAACTTGTTTGTGAAGGGAAATTCAGACCAGTGTTCTCCTCTATGAAACACCCTCTGTTTTAACCCAGGAAGCATCCTCTTCTGTACAGAATCTGCAATACAGCAAGAAATATGAGCATGTCCAGAAAAAAAGAACTGTGTTTCCTACTCATACGGACCATATCTAGTTGAACTCTGATTATGAAACTGTAACAAACTACAGCATCTCTTACATAGATGCTCTTTAGTTAATAGTGAAAAACGTTTTGGATTCGTGAACTGTGTAAATTCATTTGAGCCGAAAAATCACTGGGCTTACCGGAAATGAACTCTTGCTTGTAGGAAGACACTGCCTTTGGTTTAACTCCGTTTCTGAGGGAAAATTCAGACCAGTGTTCTCATCCATGAAACATAGTCTGTTTTCACGCGAGAAGCTTGCTCTTCTTTCCAGCTTCTCCAATACAGCAAGAAACATGAGCATGCCCAGAAAAAAAGAACTGTGTTTCCAACTGATATGGATATTATCTAGTTGAACTGTGCGTATGAAACTGTAACAAACCACAGGATGTGTTACATAGATGCTCTTTAGTTAATAGTAAAATATGTGTTGGGTTCATGAACTGTGTCAATTCATTTGAGCCGAAAAACCCTGGGTTTACCGAAAATGAACTCTTGATTGTAGGAAGACACAGAGGCTTTGGTTTCACTCCGTTTGTGAAGGGAAATTCACACCAGAGTTCTCATCCATGAAACACACTCTGTTTTAACGCAAGAAGCATGCTCTTCTTTCCAGCATCTCTAATACAGCAAGAAACATGAGCATGCACAGAAAAAAAGAACTGTGTTTACTACTCATATGGACCATATCTAGTTGAACTCTGCTCATTAAATTGTAACAAACCACAGCTTCTCTTACATAGATGCTCTTTAGTTAATAGTGAAAATCATGTTGGGTTCGTGAACTGTGTAAATTCATTTGAGCCGAAAAATCACTGGGATTAGCGAATATGAACTCTTGCTTGTAGGGAGACAGCGAGACGTTGGTTTAACTCCGTTTCTGAAGCAAAATTCAAACCAGTGTTCACATCCAAGAAACATACTCTGTTTTAACGCAAGAAGCCTGCTCTTCTTCCAGCGTCTCCAATACAGCCAGGAACATGAGCATGCCCAGAAAAAAAGAACTGTGTTTCGTACTCATAGGGACCATATCTATTTGAACTCCGCTTATGAAACTGTAACAAACCACAGCATCTCTTACATAGATGCTCTTTAGTTAATAGTGAAAAACGTGTTGTGTTCGTGAACTGTGTAATTCATTTGAGCCGAAAAATCACTGGGTATACAAGAAATGAACTCTTCCTTGTATTAAGACACAGGGTTTGGTTTAACTCCGTTTGTGAAGGGAAATTCGGACCAGTGATCTCATCCATGAAACACCCTCTGTTTTAACAAAAGAAGCATCCTCTTCTTTCCAGAATCTGCAATACAGCAAGAAATATGAGCATGTCCCGAAAAAAAGAACTGTGTTTTCTACTCATACGGACCATATCTAGTTGAACTCTGCTAATTAAACTGTAATAAACCACACCATCTCTTACATTGATGCTCTTTAGGTAATAGTGAAAAACGTGTTGGGTTCGTGTACTGTGTAAATGCATTTGAGCCAAAAAAATCACTGGGCTTACAGGAAATGAACTCTTGCTTGTCAGAAGACACAGAGCCTTTGGTTTAACTCCGTTTCTGAAGGGAAATTCAGACCAGTGTTCTCATCCATGAAACACCCTCTGTTTTAACGCAAGAAGCATCCTCTTCTTTCCAGAGTCCATAATACTGCAAGAAATATGAGCATGTCCAGAAAAAAAAGAACAGTGTTTCCTAATCATACGGACCATATCTAGTTGAACTCTGCCTAGGAAACTGTAACAAACCACAGCAACTCTTACATAGATGCTCTTTAGGTAATAGTGAAAATCATGTTGGGTTCGTGAACTGTGTAAATTCATTTGAGCCGAAAAATAACTGGGTTTACTGGAAATGAAATCTTGCTTGTAGGAAGACAAAGAGCGTTTGGTTTAACTTGTTTGTGAAGGGAAATTCAGACCAGTGTTCTCATCTATGAAACACCCTCTGTTTTAACCCAGGAAGCATCCTCTTCTGTACAGAATCTGCAATACAGCAAGAAATATGAGCATGTCCAGATAAAAAGAACTGTGTTTCCTACTCATACGGACCATATCTAGTTGAACTCTGATTATGAAACTGTAACAAACTACAGCATCTCTTACATAGATGCTCTTTAGTTAATAGTGAAAAACGTTTTGGATTCGTGAACTGTGTAAATTCATTTGAGCCGAAAAATCACTGGGCTTACCGGAAATGAACTCTTGCTTGTAGGAAGACACTGCCTTTGGTTTAACTCCGTTTCTGAGGGAAAATTCAGACCAGTGTTCTCATCCATGAAACATAGTCTGTTTTCACGCGAGAAGCTTGCTCTTCTTTCCAGCTTCTCCAATACAGCAAGAAACATGAGCATGCCCAGAAAAAAAGAACTGTGTTTCCAACTGATATGGATATTATCTAGTTGAACTGTGCTTATGAAACTGTAACAAACCACAGGATGTGTTACATAGATGCTCTTTAGTTAATAGTAAAATATGTGTTGGGTTCATGAACTGTGTCAATTCATTTGAGCCGAAAAACCCTGGGTTTAGCGAAAATGAACTCTTGATTGTAGGAAGACACAGAGGCTTTGGTTTCACTCCGTTTGTGAAGGGAAATTCACACCAGAGTTCTCATCCATGAAACACACTCTGTTTTAACGCAAGAAGCATGCTCTTCTTTCCAGCATCTCTAATACAGCAAGAAACATGAGCATGCACAGAAAAAAAGAACTGTGTTTACTACTCATATGGACCATATCTAGTTGAACTCTGCTCATTAAATTGTAACAAACCACAGCTTCTCTTACATAGATGCTCTTTAGTTAATAGTGAAAATCATGTTGGGTTCGTGAACTGTGTAAATTCATTTGAGCCGAAAAATCACTGGGATTAGCGAATATGAACTCTTGCTTGTAGGGAGACAGCGAGACGTTGGTTTAACTCCGTTTCTGAAGCAAAATTCAAACCAGTGTTCACATCCAAGAAACATACTCTGTTTTAACGCAAGAAGCCTGCTCTTCTTCCAGCGTCTCCAATACAGCCAGGAACATGAGCATGCCCAGAAAAAAAGAACTGTGTTTCGTACTCATAGGGACCATATCTATTTGAACTCCGCTTATGAAACTGTAACAAACCACAGCATCTCTTACATAGATGCTCTTTAGTTAATAGTGAAAAACGTGTTGTGTTCGTGAACTGTGTAATTCATTTGAGCCGAAAAATCACTGGGTATACAAGAAATGAACTCTTCCTTGTATTAAGACACAGGGTTTGGTTTAACTCCGTTTGTGAAGGGAAATTCGGACCAGTGATCTCATCCATGAAACACTCTCTGTTTTAACGCAAGAAGCATCCTCTTTTTTCCAGAATCTGCAATACAGCAAGAAATATGAGCATGTCCCGAAAAAAAGAACTGTGTTTTCTACTCATACGGACCATATCTAGTTGAACTCTGCTAATTAAACTGTAATAAACCACACCATCTCTTACATTGATGCTCTTTAGGTAACAGTGAAAAACGTGTTGGGTTCGTGTACTGTGTAAATGCATTTGAGCCAAAAAAATCACTGGGCTTACAGGAAATGAACTCTTGCTTGTCAGAAGACACAGAGCCTTTGGTTTAACTCCGTTTCTGAAGGGAAATTCAGACCAGTGTTCTCATCCATGAAACACCCTCTGTTTTAACGCAAGAAGCATCCTCTTCTTTCCAGAGTCCATAATACTGCAAGAAATATGAGCATGTCCAGAAAAAAAAGAACAGTGTTTCCTAATCATACGGACCATATCTAGTTGAACTCTGCTTATGAAAGTGGAACAAACCACAGCATCTCTTACATAGATGCTCTTTAGTTAATAGTGTAAAACGTGTTGGGTTCGTGAACTGTGTAAATTCATTTGAGCTGAAAAATCACTGGGATTACTGGAAATGAACTCTTGCTTGTAGGAAGACACAGAGACGTTGGTAAATCCGTTTCTGAAGCAAAATTCAGACCACTGTTCACATCCAAGAAACATACTCTGTTTTAATGCAAGAAGCAAGCTCTTCTTTTCAGCGTCTCCAATACAGCAAGAAACATGAGCATGCCCAGAAAAAAAGAACTGTGTTTCCTACTCATAGGGACCATATCTAGTTGAACACTGCTTATGTAACTGTGACAAATCACAGCACGTGTTACATAGATGCTCTTCAATTAATAGTGAAAATCGTGTTGGGTTCGTCAACTTGGAAAATTCATTTGAGCCAAAAAATCACTGGGTTTACAGTCAATGAACTCTTGCTTCTAGGAAGACAAAGAGCCTTTGGTTCAACTCCGTTTGTGAAGGTAAATTCAGACCAATGTTCTCATCCATAAACAACCTCTGTTTTAATGCAAGAAGCATCCTCTTTTTTCGAGAGTCTGCAACACAGCAAGAAATATGCGCATGTCCAGAAAAAAAGAACTGTATTTTCTACTCATACGGACCATATCTAGTTGAACTCTGCCTAGGAAACTGTAATAAACCACAGCATCTCTTACATAGATGCTCTTTACTGAATAGTGAAAAATGTGTTGGGTTCGTGAACTATGTAAATTCATTTGAGCTGAAAAATCACTGGGCTTACCAGAATTGAACTCTTGCTTGTAGGAAGACACATAGAATTTTGTTTCACTCTGTTTGTGAATGGAAATTTAGACCAGAGTTCTCATCCATGAAACATACTTTGTTTTAACGCAAGAAGCATGCTCTTCTTTCCACCGTCTCCAATACAGCAAGAAACATGAGCATTCCCAGAAAAAAAGAACTGTGTTTCTTACTCCTACGGACCATATCCAGTTAAACTCTGCTTAAGAAACTGTAAAAAAAACCACAGCATCTCTAACATAGATGCTCTTTCATTTATAGTGAAAAACGTGTTGTGTTAGTGAACTGTGTAAATTCATTTGAACAGAAAATTCACTGGGTTTACCGGAAATGAACTCTTGCTTGTAGAAAGACACAGAGATTTTGGTTTATCTCCGTTTCTGAAGGAAAATTCAGACCAGTGTTCTCATCCATGAAACACCCTCTGTTTTAACGCAAGAAGAATCCTCTTCTTTCCAGAGTGCACAACACAGCAAGAAATATGAGCAAATCGAGAAAAAAAGAACAGTGTTTCCAACTCATACAGACCATATCTAGTTGAACTCTGCTCATTAAACTGTAACAAACCACAGCATCTCTTACATAGATGCTCTTTAGTTAATAGTGAAAAATGTGTTGGGTTCGTGAACTGTGTAAATTCTTTTGAGCCAAAAAATCACTGGGCTTACCGGAAATGAACTCTTGCTTGTAGGAAGACACAGAGGCTTTGGTTTCACTCCGTTTGGGAAGGGAAATTCAGACCAGAGTTCTCATCCATGAAACACACTCTGTTTTAATGCAAGAAGCATGCTCTTCTTTCCAGCATCTCTAATACAACAAGAAACTTAACATGCACAGAAAAAAAGAACTGTGTTTCCTACTCATACGGACCATATCTATTTGAACTCTGCTCATTAAACTGGAACAAACCACAGCATCTCTTACATAGATGCTCTTTAGTTAATAGTGAAAATCGTGTTGGGTTCGTAAACTGTGTAAATTCATTTTAGCCGAAAAATCACTGGGATTAGAGGATATGAACTCTTGCTGGTAGGGAGACACAGAGACGTTGGTTTAACTCCGTTTCTGAAGCTAAAATTCAGACCAGTGTTCACATCCAAGAAACATACTCTGTTTTAACGCAAGAAGCCTGCTCTTCTTCCAGAGTCTCCAAAATAGCCAGGAATATGAGCATTCCAGAAAAAAAGAACTGTGTTTCCTACTCATACGGACCATATCCAGTTGAAATATGCTTATGAAACTGTAACAAAACACAGCAGGTGTCACATAGATGCTCTTTAATTAATAGTGAAAATCGTGTTGGGTTCGTGAACTTTGAAAATTCATTTGAGCCAAAAAATCACTGGGTTTACCAGAAATGAACTCTTGCTTCTAGGAAGACAAAGAGCCTTTGGTTTAACTCCGTTTGTGAAGGTAAATTCAGACCATTGTTTTTATCGATGAAACACCCTCTTGTTTTAACGGAAGAAGCATCCTCTTCTTTCCAGAGTCTCCAATACAGCAAGAAACATGAGCATTCCCAGAAAAAAAGAACTGTGTTTCCTACTCATATGGACCATATCTAGTTGAACACTGCTTATGAAACTGTAACAAATCACAGCAGGTGTTACATAGATGCTCTTTAATTAATAGTGAAAATCGTGTTGGGTTCGTGAACTTTGAAAATTCATTTGAGCGGAAAAATCAATGGGTTTACCGGAAATGAACTCTTGCTTCTAGGAAGACAACGAGCCTTTGGTTTAACTCCGTTTGTGAAGGTAAATTCAGACCAGTGTTCTCATCCATGAAACATTCTCTGTTTTAACGCAAGAAGCATCCTCCTCTGTCCAGAATCTGCAATACAGCAAGAAATATGAGCATGTCCAGAAAAAATGAACTGTGTTTCCTACGCATACGGACCATATCTAGTTGAACTCTGCTCATTAAACTAGAAAAAACCACAGCATCTCTGACATAGATGCTCTTTAGTTAATAGTGGAAAACGTGTTGGGTTCGTGAACTGTGTAAATTCATTTGAGCCGAAAAATCACTGGCTATACCAGAAATGAACTCTTACTTGTAGGAAGACACAGGGTTTGGTTTAACTCCGTTTGTGAATGGAAATTCAGACCAGTATTCTCATCCATGAAACACACTCTGCTTTAACGCAAGAAGCATCCTCTTCTTTCCAGCGTCTCCAATACAGCAAGAAACATGAGCATTCCCAGAAAAAAAGAACTGTGTTTCTTACTCATACGGACCATATCCAGTTAACCTCTGCTTATGAAACTGTAACAAACTACAGCATCTCTTACATAGATGCTCTTTAGTTAATAGTGAAAAATGTGTTGGGTTCGTGAAATGTGTAAATTCATTTGAGCCGAAAAATCACTAGGCTTACCGGAAATAAACTCTTGCTTGTAGGAAGACACAGAGCCTTTGTTTTAACTCCGATTCTGATGGAAAATTCAGACCGGTGTTCTCATCAATGAAACATACTCTATTTTAACGCAAGAAGAATGCCCTTCTTTCCAGCGTCTCCAATACAGCAAGAAACATGAGCATGCCCAGAAAAAAAGAACTGTGTTTCCTACTCATAGGGACCATATCTATTTGAACTCTGCTTATGAAACTGGAACAAACCACAGCATCTCTTACATAGATGCTCTTTAGTTTATAGTGAAAATCGTGTTGGCTTCTTGAACTGTGTAAATTCATTTGAGCTAAAAAATCACTGGGTTTACCGGAAATGAACTCTTGCTTGTAGGTAGACACAGTGGCTTGGGTTTAACTCCGTTTGTGAAGGGAAATTCAGACCAGTGTTCTCATCCATGAAACACCCTCTATTTTAACGCAAGAAGCATCCTCTTCTTTCCAGAGTCTGAAATACAGCAAGAAATATGAGCATGTCCAGAAAAATAGAACTGTGTTTCCTACTCATACGGACCATATCTACTTGAACTCTGCTTATGAAACTGTAACAAAACACAGCATCTCTTACATAGATGCTGTTTAGTAAATATTGAAAAACGTGTTGGGTTCGTGAACTATGTAAATTCATTTGAGCTGAAAAATCAATGGGTATACCAGAAATGTACTCTTGCTTGTAGGAAGACACAGGGTTTGGTTTAACTCCGTTTGTGAAGGGAAATTCAGACCAGTGTTTTCATCCATGAAACACCCTCTGTTTTAACGCAAGAAGCATCCTCTTCTTTCCAGAGTCTGCAACACAGCAAGAAATATGAGCATGTCCAGAAAAAAAGAACTGTGTTTTCTGCTCATACGGACCATATCTAGTTGAGATCTGCTTAGGAAACTGTAACAAACCACAGCATCTCTTACATAGATGCTCTTTACTTAATAGTGAAAAATGTGTTGGGTTCGTGAACTATGTAAATTCATTTGAGCTGAAAAATCACTGGGCTTACCGGATTTGAACTCTTGCTTGTAGGAAGACACAGAGACTTTTGTTTCACTCTGTTTGTGAATGGAAATTCAGACCAGAGTTCTCATCCATGAAACATACTCTGTTTTAACGCAAGAAGCATGCTCTTCTTTCCAGCGTCTCCAATACAGCAAGAAACATGAGCATTCCCAGAAAAAAAGAACTGTGTTTCTTACTCATACGGACCATATCCAGTTAAACTCTGCTTATGAAACTGTAACAAACTACAGCATCTCTTACATAGATGCTCTTTAGTTAATAGTGAAAAATGTGTTGGGTTCGTGAAATGTGTAAATTCATTTTAGCCGAAAAATCACTAGGCTTACCGGAAATGAACTCTTGCTTGTAGGAAGACACAGAGCCTTTGTTTTAACTCCAATTCTGATGGAAAATTCAGACCGGTGTTCTCATCCATGAAACATACTCTATTTTAACGCAAGAAGAATGCTCTTCTTTCCAGCGTCTCCAATACAGCAAGAAACATGAGCATGCCCAGAAAAAAAGAACTGTGTTTCCTACTCATAGGGACCATATCTACTTGAACTCTGCTTATGAAACTGGAACAAACCACAGCATCTCTTACATAGATGCTCTTTAGTTTATAGTGAAAATCGTGTTGGGTTCGTGAACTGTGTAAATTCATTTTAGCTAAAAAATCACTGGGTTTACCGGAAATGAACTCTTGCTTGTAGGTAGACACAGTGGCTTTGGTTTAACTCTGTTTGTGAAGGGAAATTCAGACCAGTGTTCTCATCCATGAAACACCCTCTATTTTAACGCAACAAGCATCCTATTTTTTCCAGAGTCTGCAATACAGCAAGAAATATGAGCATGTCCAGAAAAAAAGAACTGTGTTTTCCACTCATACGGACGATATCTAGTTGAACTCTGCTCATTAAACTGTAATAAACCACAGCATCTCTTACATTGATGCTCTTTAGGTAATAGTGAAAATCGTGTTGGGTTCGTGAACTGTGTAAATTCATTTGAGCCGAAAAATAACTGGGTTTACTGGAAGTGAACTATTGCTTGTAGAAAGAAAAACAGCATTTGGTTTAACTCCGTTTTTGAAGTGAAATTCCGACCAGTGTTCTCATCCATGAAACATTCTCTGTTTTAACGCAAGAAGCATGCTCTTCTGTCCAGAATCTGCAATACAGCAAGAAATATGAGCATGTCCAGAAAAAATGAACTGTGTTTCCTACTCATACGGACCATATCTAGTTGAAATCTGCTCATTAAACTAGAACAAACCACAGCATCTCTGACATAGATGCTCTTTAGTTAATAGTGAAAATCGTGTTGGTTCGTGAACCTTGTAAATTCATTAAAGCCGAAAAACCCTGGGTTTACCGGAAATGAACTCTTGCTTGTAGGAAGACACAGAGGCTTTGGTTTCACTCCGTTTTTGAAGGGAAATTCAGACCAGTATTCTCATCCATGAAACACACTCTGTTTTAACGCAAGAAGCATGCTCTTCTTTCCAGCATCTCTAATAAAGCAAGAAACATGAGCATGTCCAGAAAAAAAGAACTGTGTTTTCTGCTCATACGGACCATATCTAGTTGAACTCTGCTTAGGAAACTGTAACAAACCACAGCATCTCTTACATAGATGATCTTTACATAATAGTGAAAAATGTGTTGGGTTCGTGAACTATGTAAATTCATTTGAGCAGAAAAATCACTGGGCTTACCGGAATTGAACTCTTGCTTGTATGAAGACACAGAGACTTTTGTTTCACTCTGTTTGTGAATGGAAATTTAGACCAGAGTTCTCATCCATGAAACATACTTTGTTTTAACGCAAGAAGCATGCTCTTCTTTCCAGCGTCTCCAAAACAGCAAGAAACATGAGCATTCCCAGAAAAAAAGAACTGTGTTTCTTACTCATACGGACCATATCCAGTTAAACTCTGGTTATGAAACTGTAACAAACCACAGCATCTCTTACATAGATGCTCTTTAGTTTATAGTGAAAATCGTGTTGGGTTCGTGAACTGTGTAAATTCATTTGAGCCAAAAAATCACTGGGTTTACCGGAAATGAACTCTTGCTTGTAGGTAGACACAGTGGCTTTGGTTTAACTCCGTTTGTGAAGGGAAATTCAGACCAGTGTTCTCATCCATGAAACACCCTCTATTTTAACGCAAGAAGCATCCTCTTCTTTCCAGAGTCTGAAATACAGCAAGAAATATGAGCATGTCCAGAAAAATAGAACTGTGTTTCCTACTCATACGGACCATATCTACTTGAACTCTGCTTATGAAACTGTAACAAACCACAGCATCTCTTACATAGATGCTGTTTAGTAAATATTGAAAAACGTTTTGGGTTCGTGAACTATGTAAATTCATTTGAGCCGAAAAATCGATGGGTATACCAGAAATGTACTCTTGCTTGTAGGAAGACACAGGGTTTGGTTTAACTCCATTTGTGAAGGGAAATTCAGACCAGTGTTTTCATCCATGAAACACCCTCTGTTTTAACGCAAGAAGCATCCTCTTCTTTCCAGAGTCTGCAACACAGCAAGAAATATGAGCATGTCCAGAAAAAAAGAACTGTGTTTTCTGCTCATACCTACCATATCTAGTTGAGATCTGCTGAGGAAACTGTAACAAACCACAGCATCTCTTACATAGATGCTCTTTACTTAATAGGGAAAAATGTGTTGGGTTCGTGAACTATGTAAATTCATTTGAGCTGAAAAATCATTGGGCTTACCGGAATTGAACTCTTGCTTGTAGGAAGACACAGAGACTTTTGATTCACTCTGTTTGTGAATGGAAATTCAGACCAGAGTTCTCATCCATGAAACATACTTTGTTTTAACGCAAGAAGCATGCTCTTCTTTCCAGCGTCTCCAATACAGCAAGAAACATGAGCATTCCCAGAAAAAAAGAACTGTGTTTCTTACTCATACAGACCATATCCAGTTAAACTCTGATTATGAAACTGTAACAAACCACAGCATCTCTTACATAGATGCTCTTTCATTTATAATGAAAAACGTGTTGGGTTAGTGAACTGTGTAAATCCATTTGAATAGAAAAATTACTGGGTTTACCGGAAATGAACTCTTGCTTGTAGAAAGACACAGAGATTTTGGTTTAACTCCGTTTCTGAAGGAAAATTCAGACTAGTGTTCTCATCCATGAAACACCCTCTGTTTTAACGCAATAAGAATCCTCTTCATTCCAGAGTCCACAACACAGCAAGAAACATGAGCAAGCCCAGAAAAAAAGAACTGTGTTTCCTACTCATAGGGACCATATCTACTTGAACTCTGCTTATGAAACTGTAACAAACCACAGCATCTCTTACATAGATGCTCTTTAGTTAATAGTGAAAACGTGTTGGGTTCGTGAACTGTGTAAATTCATTTGAGCCGAAAAATCACTGGGTATACCAGAAATGAACTCTTCCTTGTAGGAAAACACAGGGTTTGGTTTAACTCCGTTTGTGAAGGGAAATTCAGACCAGTGTTCTCATCCATGAAACACCCTCTGTTTTAATGCAACAAGCATCCTATTTTTTCCAGAGTCTGCAATACAGCAAGAAATATGAGCATGTCCAGAAAAAAAGAACTGTGTTTTCCACTCATACGGACGATATCTAGTTGAACTCTGCTCATTAAACTGTAATAAACCACAGCATCTCTTACATTGATGCTCTTTAGGTAATAGTGAAAATCGTGTTGGGTTCGTGAACTGTGTAAATTCATTTGAGCCGAAAAATAACTGGGTTTACTGGAAATGAACTATTGCTTGTAGAAAGAAAAACAGCATTTGGTTTAACTCCGTTTGTGAAGTGAAATTCCGACCAGTGTTCTCATCCATGAAACATTCTCTGTTTTAACGCAAGAAGCATCCTCTTCTGTCCAGAATCTGTAATACAGCAAGAAATATGAGCATGTCCAGAAAAAATGAACTGTGTTTCCTACTCATACGGACCATATCTAGTTGAAATCTGCTCATTAAACAAGAACAAACCACAGCATCTCTGACATAGATGCTCTTTAGTTAATAGTGAAAAACGTGTTGGGTTCGTGAACTGTGTAAATTCATTTGAGCCGAAAAATCACTGGGTATACCACAAATGAACTCTTCCTTGTAGGAAGACACAGGGTTTGGTTTAACTCCGTTTGTGAAGGGAAATTCAGACCATTGTTTTCATCGATGAAACACCCTCTTGTTTTAACGGAAGAAGCATCCTCTTCTTTCCAGAGTCTCCAATACAGCAAGAAACATGAGCATGCCCAGAAAAAAAGAACTGTGTTTCCTACTCATATGGACCATATCTAGTTGAACACTGCTTATGAAACTGTAACAAATCACAGCAGGTGTTACATAGATGCTCTTTAATTAATAGTGAAAATCGTGTTGAGTTCGTGAACTTTGAAAATTCATTTGAGCGGAAAAATCAATGGGTTTACCGGAAATGAACTCCTGCTTCTAGGAAGACAAATAGCCTTTGGTTTAACTCCGTTTGTGAAGGTAAATTCAGACCAGTGTTCTCATCCATGAAACATTCTCTGTTTTAACGCAAGAAGCATCCTCCTCTGTCCAGAATCTGCAATACAGCAAGAAATATGAGCATGTCCAGAAAAAATGAACTGTGTTTCCTACGCATACGGACCATATCTAGTTGAACTCTGCTCATTAAACTAGAAAAAACCACAGCATCTCTGACATAGATGCTCTTTAGTTAATCGTGAAAAACGTGTTGGGTTCATGAACTGTGTAAATTCATTTGAGCCGAAAAATCACTGGCTATACCAGAAATGAACTCTTACCTGTAGGAAGACACAGGGTTTGGTTTAACTCCGTTTGTGAATGGAAATTCAGACCAGTATTCTCATCCATGAAACACACTCTGTTTTAACGCAAGAAGCATGTTCTGCTTATGAAACTGTAACAAACCACAGCATCTCTTACATAGATGCTGTTTAGTAAATATTGAAAAACGTGTTGGGTTCGTGAACTATGTAAATTCATTTAAGCCGAAAAATCGATGGGTTTACCGGAATTGACTCTTGCTTGTAGGAAGACACAGAGACTTTTGTTTCACTCTGTTTGTGAATGGAAATTCAGACCAGTGTCCTCATCCATGAAACAATCTCTGTCCAGAATCTGCAATACAGCAAGAAATATGAGCATGTCCAGAAAAAATGAACTGTGTTTCCTACTCATACGGACCATATCCAGTTGAACTCTGCTCATTAAACTAGAACAAACCACAGCATCTCTTACATAGATGCTCTTTAGTTTATAGTGAAAATCGTGTTGGGTTCGTGAACTGTGTAAATTCATTTGAGCCAAAAAATCACTGGGTTTACCGGAAATGAACTCTTGCTTGTAGGTAGACACAGTGGCTTGGGTTTAACTCCGTTTGTGAAGGGAAATTCAGACCAGTGTTCTCATCCATGAAACACCCTCTATTTTAACGCAAGAAGCATCCTCTTCTTTCCAGAGTCTGAAATACAGCAAGAAATATGAGCATGTCCAGAAAAATAGAACTGTGTTTCCTACTCATACGGACCATATCTACTTGAACTCTGCTTATGAAACTGTAACAAAACACAGCATCTCTTACATAGATGCTGTTTAGTAAATATTGAAAAACGTGTTGGGTTCGTGAACTATGTAAATTCATTTGAGCTGAAAAATCAATGGGTATACCAGAAATGTACTCTTGCTTGTAGGAAGACACAGGGTTTGGTTTAACTCCGTTTGTGAAGGGAAATTCAGACCAGTGTTTTCATCCATGAAACACCCTCTGTTTTAACGCAAGAAGCATCCTCTTCTTTCCAGAGTCTGCAACACAGCAAGAAATATGAGCATGTCCAGAAAAAAAGAACTGTGTTTTCTGCTCATACGGACCATATCTAGTTGAGATCTGCTTAGGAAACTGTAACAAACCACAGCATCTCTTACATAGATGCTCTTTACTTAATAGTGAAAAATGTGTTGGGTTCGTGAACTATGTAAATTCATTTGAGCTGAAAAATCACTGGGCTTACCGGAATTGAACTCTTGCTTGTAGGAAGACACAGAGACTTTTGTTTCACTCTGTTTGTGAATGGAAATTCAGACCAGAGTTCTCATCCATGAAACATACTCTGTTTTAACGCAAGAAGCATGCTCTTCTTTCCAGCGTCTCCAATACAGCAAGAAAAATGAGCATTCCCAGAAAAAAAGAACTGTGTTTCTTACTCATACGGACCATATCCAGTTAAACTCTGCTTATGAAACTGTAACAAACTACAGCATCTCTTACATAGATGCTCTTTAGTTAATAGTGAAAAATGTGTTGGGTTCGTGAAATGTGTAAATTCATTTGAGCCGAAAAATCACTAGGCTTACCGGAAATGAACTCTTGCTTGTAGGAAGACACAGAGCCTTTGTTTTAACTCCGATTCTGATGGAAAATTCAGACCGGTGTTCTCATCCATGAAACATACTCTATTTTAACGCAAGAAGAATGCTCTTCTTTCCAGCGTCTCCAATACAGCAAGAAACATGAGCATGCCCAGAAAAAAGGAACTGTGTTTCCTACTCATAGGGACCATATCTATTTGAACTCTGCTTATGAAACTGGAACAAACCACAGCATCTCTTACATAGATGCTCTTTAGTTTATAGTGAAAATCGTGTTGGGTTCGTGAACTGTGTAAATTCATTTGAGCCAAAAAATCACTGGGTTTACCGGAAATGAACTCTTGCTTGTAGGTAGACACAGTGGCTTGGGTTTAACTCCGTTTGTGAAGGGAAATTCAGACCAGTGTTCTCATTCATGAAACACCCTCTATTTTAACACAAGAAGCATCCTCTTCTTTCCAGAGTCTGAAATACAGCAAGAAATATGAGCATGTCCAGAAAAATAGAACTGTGTTTCCTACTCATACGGACCATATCTACTTGAACTCTGCTTATGAAACTGTAACAAACCACAGCATCTCTTACATAGATGCTGTTTAGTAAATATTGAAAAACGTGTTGGGTTCGTGAACTATGTAAATTCATTTGAGCTGAAAAATCAATGGGTATACCAGAAATGTACTCTTGCTTGAAGGAAGACACAGGGTTTGGTTTAACTCCGTTTGTGAAGGGAAATTCAGACCAGTGTTTTCATCCATGAAACACCCTCTGTTTTAACGCAAGAAGCATCCTCTTCTTTCCAGAGTCTGCAACACAGCAAGAAATATGAGCATGTCTAGAAAAAAAGAACTGTGTTTTCTGCTCATACGGACCATATCTAGTTGAGATCTGCTTAGGAAACTGTAACAAACCACAGCATCTCTTACATAGATGCTCTTTAGGTAATAGTGAAAATCGTTTTGGGTTCGTGAACTGTGTAAATTAATTTGAGCCGAAAAACCCTGGGTTTACAGGAAATGAACTCTTGCTTGTAGGAAGACACAGAGGCTTTGGTTTCACTCCGTTTCTGATGGAAAATTCAGACCGGTGTTCTCATCCATGAAACATACTCTGTTTAAACGCAAGAAGAATGCTCTTCTTTCCAGCGTCTCCAATACAGCAAGAAACATGAGCATGCCCAGAAAAAAATATCTGTATTTCCTACTCATACAGACCATATCCAGTTAAACTCTGCTTATGAAACTTTAACAAACCACAGCATCTCTTACATAGATGCTCTTTAGTTAATAGTGAAAAAAGGTGTTGGGTTCGTGAATTGTGTAAATTCATTTGAGCCGAAAAATCAATGGGTATACCAGAAATGAACTCTTCCTTGTTGGAAGACACAGGGTTTGGTTTAACTCCGTTTGTGAAGGGAAATTCAGACCAGTGTTTTCATCGATGAAACACCCTCTTGTTTTAACGCAAGAAGCATCCTCTTCTTTCCAGAGTCTCCAATACATCAAGAAACATGAGCATTCCCAGAAAAAAAGAACTGTGTTTCCTACTCATATGGACCATATCTAGTTGAACACTGCTTATGCAACTGTAACAAATCACAGCAGGTGTTACATAGATGCCCTTTAATTAATAGTGAACATCGTGTTGGGTTCGTGAACTTTGAAAATTCATTTGAGCGGAAAAATCAATGGGTTTACCGGAAATGAACTCTTGCTTCTAGTAAGACAAAGAGCCTTTGGTTGAACTCCGTTTGTGAAGGTAAATTCACACCAGTGTTCTCATCCATGAAACACCCTCTGTTTTAATGCAACAAGCATCCTCTTTTTTCCAGAGTCTGCAATACAGCAAGAAATATGAGCATGTCCAGAAAAAAAGAACTGTGTTTTCTACTCATACGGACCATATCTAGTTGAACTCTGCTCATTAAACTATAATAAACCACATCATCTCTTACATTGATGCTCTTTAGGTAATATTGAAAATCGTGTTGGGTTCGTGAACTGTGTAAATTCATTTGAGCCAAAAAATAACTGGGTTTACTGGAAATGAACTATTGCTTGTAGAAAGACAAACAGCATTTGGTTTAACTCCGTTTGTGAAGTGAAATTCAGACCAGTGTCCTCATCCATGAAACATTCTCTGTTTTAACGCAAGAAGCATCCTCTTCTGTCCAGAATCTGCAATACAGCAAGAAATATGAGCATGTCCAGAAAAAATGTACTGTGTTTCCTACTCATACGGACCATATCTAGTTGAACTCTGCTCATTAAACTAGAACAAACCACAGCATCTCTTACATAGATGCTCTTTAGTTTATAGTGAAAATCGTGTTGGGTTCGTGAACTGTGTAAATTCATTTGAGCCAAAAAATCACTGGGTTTACCGGAAATGAACTCTTGCTTGTAGGTAGACACAGTGGCTTTGGTTTAACTCCGTTTGTGAAGGGAAATTCAGACCAGTGTTCTCATCAATGAAACACCCTCTATTTTAACCCAAGAAGCATCCTCTTCTTTCCAGAGTCTGAAATACAGCAAGAAATATGAGCATGTCCAGAAAAATAGAACTGTGTTTCCTACTCATACGGACCATATCTACTTGAACTCTGCTTATGAAACTGTAACAAACCACAGCATCTCTTACATAGATGCTGTTTAGTTAATATTGAAAAACGTTTTGGGTTCGTGAACTGTGTAAATTCATTTGAGCCGAAAAATCGATGGGTATACCAGAAATGTACTCTTGCTTGTAGGAAGACACAGGGTTTGGTTTAACTCCATTTGTGAAGGGAAATTCAGACCAGTGTTTTCATCCATGAAACACCCTCTGTTTTAACGCAAGAAGCATCCTCTTCTTTCCAGAGTCTGCAACACAGCAAGAAATATGAGCATGTCCAGAAAAAAAGAACTGTGTTTTCTGCTCATACGTACCATATCTAGTTGAGATCTGCTGAGGAAACTGTAACAAACCACAGCATCTCTTACATAGATGCTCTTTACTTAATAGGGAAAAATGTGTTGGGTTCGTGAACTATGTAAATTCATTTGAGCTGAAAAATCATTGGGCTTACCGGAATTGAACTCTTGCTTGTAGGAAGACACAGAGACTTTTGATTCACTCTGTTTGTGAATGGAAATTCAGACCAGAGTTCTCATCCATGAAACATACTTTGTTTTAACACAAGAACCATGCTCTTCTTTCCAGCGTCTCCAATACAGCAAGAAACATGAGCATTCCCAGAAAAAAAGAACTGTGTTTCTTACTCATACAGACCATATCCAGTTAAACTCTGATTATGAAACTGTAACAAACCACAGCATCTCTTACATAGATGCTCTTTCATTTATAATGAAAAACGTGTTGGGTTAGTGAACTGTGTAAATCCATTTGAATAGAAAAATTACTGGGTTTACCGGAAATGAACTCTTGCTTGTAGAAAGACACAGAGATTTTGGTTTAACTCCGTTTCTGAAGGAAAATTCAGACTAGTGTTCTCATCCATGAAACACCCTCTGTTTTAACGCAATAAGAATCCTCTTCATTCCAGAGTCCACAACACAGCAAGAAACATGAGCAAGCCCAGAAAAAAAGAACTGTGTTTCCTACTCATAGGGACCATATCTACTTGAACTCTGCTTATGAAACTGTAACAAACCACAGCATCTCTTACATAGATGCTCTTTAGTTAATAGTGAAAACGTGTTGGGTTCGTGAACTGTGTAAATTCATTTGAGCCGAAAAATCACTGGGTATACCAGAAATGAACTCTTCCTTGTAGGAAAACACAGGGTTTGGTTTAACTCCGTTTGTGAAGGGAAATTATGACCAGTGTTCTCATCCATGAAACACCCTCTGTTTTAATGCAACAAGCATCCTATTTTTTCCAGAGTCTGCAATACAGCAAGAAATATGAGCATGTCCAGAAAAAAAGAACTGTGTTTTCCACTCATACGGACGATATCTAGTTGAACTCTGCTCATTAAACTGTAATAAACCACAGCATCTCTTACATTGATGCTCTTTAGGTAATAGTGAAAATCGTGTTGGGTTTGTGAACTGTGTAAATTCATTTGAGCCGAAAAATAACTGGGTTTACTGGAAATGAACTATTGCTTGTAGAAAGAAAAACAGCATTTGGTTTAACTCCGTTTGTGAAGTGAAATTCCGACCAGTGTTCTCATCCATGAAACATTCTCTGTTTTAACGCAAGAAGCATCCTCTTCTGTCCAGAATCTGCAATACAGCAAGAAATATGAGCATGTCCAGAAAAAATGAACTGTGTTTCCTACTCATACGGACCATATCTAGTTGAAATCTGCTCATTAAACTAGAACAAACCACAGCATCTCTGACATAGATGCTCTTTAGTTAATAGTGAAAAACGTGTTGGGTTCGTGAACTGTGCAAATTCATTTGAGCCGAAAAATCACTGGGTATACCAGAAATGAACTCTTCCTTGTAGGAAGACACAGGGTTTGGTTTAACTCCGTTTGTGAAGGGAAATTCAGACCATTGTTTTCATCGATGAAACACCCTCTTGTTTTAACGGAAGAAGCATCCTCTTCTTTCCAGAGTCTCCAATACAGCAAGAAACATGAGCATGCCCAGAAAAAAAGAACTGTGTTTCCTACTCATATGGACCATATCTAGTTGAACACTGCTTATGAAACTGTAACAAATCACAGCAGGTGTTACATAGATGCTCTTTAATTAATATTGAAAATCGTGTTGAGTTCGTGAACTTTGAAAATTCATTTGAGCGGAAAAATCAATGGGTTTACCGGAAATGAACTCCTGCTTCTAGGAAGACAAAGAGCCTTTGGTTTAACTCCGTTTGTGAAGGTAAATTCAGACCAGTGTTCTCATCCATGAAACATTCTCTGTTTTAACGCAAGAAGCATCCTCCTCTGTCCAGAATCTGCAATACAGCAAGAAATATGAGCATGTCCAGAAAAAATGAACTGTGTTTCCTACGCATACGGACCATATCTAGTTGAACTCTGCTCATTAAACTAGAAAAAACCACAGCATCTCTGACATAGATGCTCTTTAGTTAATCGTGAAAAACGTGTTGGGTTCATGAACTGTGTAAATTCATTTGAGCCGAAAAATCACTGGCTATACCAGAAATGAACTCTTACCTGTAGGAAGACACAGGGTTTGGTTTAACTCCGTTTGTGAATGGAACTTCAGACCAGTATTCTCATCCATGAAACACACTCTGTTTTAACGCAAGAAGCATGTTCTTCTTTCCAGCATCTCCAATACAGCAAGAAACATGAGCATGCCCAGAAAAAAAGAACTGTGTTTCCTACTCATACTGACCATATCTACTTGAACTCTGCTTATGAAACTGTAACAAACCACAGCATCTCTTACATAGATGCTGTTTAGTAAATATTGAAAAATGTGTTGGGTTCGTGAACTATGTAAATTCATTTAAGCCGAAAAATCGATGGGTATACCAGAAATGAACTCTTGCTTGTAGGAAGACACAGGGTTTGGTTTAACTCCGTTTGTGAAGTGAAATTCAGACCAGTGTTTTCATCCATGAAACACCCTCTGTTTTAATGCAAAAAGCATCCTCTTCTTTCCAGAGTCTGCAACACAGCAAGAAATATGAGCATGTCCAGAAAAAAAGAACTGTTTTTTCTGCTCATACGGACCATATCTAGTTGAACTCTGCTTAGGAAACTGTAACAAACCACAGCATCTCTTACATAGATGCTCTTTACTTAATAGTGAAAAATGTGTTGGGTTCGTGAACTATGTAAATTCATTTGAGCTGAAAAATCACTGGGCTTACCGGAATTGACTCTTGCTTGTAGGAAGACACAGAGACTTTTGTTTCACTCTGTTTGTGAATGGAAATTCAGACCAGTGTCCTCATCCATGAAACAATCTCTGTTTTAACGCAAGAAGCATCCTCTTCTGTCCAGAATCTGCAATACAGCAAGAAATATGAGCATGTCCAGAAAAAATGAACTGTGTTTCCTACTCATACGGACCATATCTAGTTGAACTCTGCTCATTAAACTAGAACAAACCACAGCATCTCTTACATAGATGCTCTTTAGTTTATAGTGAAAATCGTGTTGGGTTCGTGAACTGTGTAAATTCATTTGAGCCAAAAAATCACTGGGTTTACCGGAAATGAACTCTTGCTTGTAGGTAGACACAGTGGCTTTGGTTTAACTCCGTTTGTGAAGGGAAATTCAGACCAGTGTTCTCATCCATGAAACACCCTCTATTTTAACGCAAGAAGCATCCTCTTCTTTCCAGAGTCTGAAATACAGCAAGAAATATGAGCATGTCCAGAAAAATAGAACTGTGTTTCCTACTCATACGGACCATATCTACTTGAACTCTGCTTATGAAACTGTAACAAACCACAGCATCTCTTACATAGATGCTGTTTAGTAAATATTGAAAAACGTGTTGGGTTCGTGAACTATGTAAATTCATTTGAGCTGAAAAATCAATGGGTATACCAGAAATGTACTCTTGCTTGTAGGAAGACACAGGGTTTGGTTTAACTCCGTTTGTGAAGGGAAATTCAGACCAGTGTTTTCATCCATGAAACACCCTCTGTTTTAACGCAAGAAGCATCCTCTTCTTTCCAGAGTCTGCAACACAGCAGGAAATATGAGCATATCCAGAAAAAAAGAACTGTGTTTTCTGCTCATACCGACCATATCTAGTTGAGATCTGCTTAGGAAACTGTAACAAACCACAGCATCTCTTACATAGATGCTCTTTACTTAATAGTGAAAAATGTGTTGGGTTCATGAACTATGTAAATTCATTTGAGGTGAAAAATCACTGGGCTTACCGGAATTGAACTCTTGCTTGAGGGAGGACACAGAGACTTTTGTTTCACTCTGTTTGAGAATGGAAATTCAGACCAGAGTTCTCATCCATGAAACATACTCTGTTTTAACCCAAGAAGCATGCTCTTCTTTCCAGCGTCTCCAATACAGCAAGAAACATGAGCATTCCCAGAAAAAAAGAACTGTGTTTCTTACTCATACGGACCATATCCAGTTAAACTCTGCTTATGAAACTGTAACAAATCACAGCAGGTGTTACATAGATGCTCTTTAGTTAATAGTGAAAAATGTGTTGGGTTCGTGAAATGTGTAAATTCATTTGAGCCGAAAAATCACTAGGCTTACCGGAAATAAACTCTTGCTTGTAGGAAGACACAGAGCCTTTGTTTTAACTCCGATTCTGATGGAAAATTCAGACCGGTGTTCTCATCCATGAAACATACTCTATTTTAACGCAAGAAGAATGCCCTTCTTTCCAGCGTCTCCAATACAGCAAGAAACATGAGCATGCCCAGAAAAAAAGAACTGTGTTTCCTACTCATAGGGACCATATCTATTTGAACTCTGCTTATGAAACTGGAACAAACCACAGCATCTCTTACATAGATGCTCTTTAGTTTATAGTGAAAATCGTGTTGGGTTCGTGAACTGTGTAAATTCATTTGAGCTAAAAAATCACTGGGTTTACCGGAAATGAACTCTTGCTTGTAGGTAGACACAGTGGCTTTGGTTTAACTCCGTTTGTGAAGGGAAATTCAGACCAGTGTTCTCATCAATGAAACACCCTCTATTTTAACCCAAGAAGCATCCTCTTCTTTCCAGAGTCTGAAATACAGCAAGAAATATGAGCATGTCCAGAAAAATAGAACTGTGTTTCCTACTCATACGGACCATATCTACTTGAACTCTGCTTATGAAACTGTAACAAACCACAGCATCTCTTACATAGATGCTGTTTAGTAAATATTGAAAAACGTTTTGGGTTCGTGAACTGTGTAAATTCATTTGAGCCGAAAAATCGATGGGTATACCAGAAATGTACTCTTGCTTGTAGGAAGACACAGGGTTTGGTTTAACTCCATTTGTGAAGGGAAATTCAGACCAGTGTTTTCATCCATGAAACACCCTCTGTTTTAACGCAAGAAGCATCCTCTTCTTTCCAGAGTCTGCAACACAGCAAGAAATATGAGCATGTCCAGAAAAAAAGAACTGTGTTTTCTGCTCATACGTACCATATCTAGTTGAGATCTGCTGAGGAAACTGTAACAAACCACAGCATCTCTTACATAGATGCTCTTTACTTAATAGGGAAAAATGTGTTGGGTTCGTGAACTATGTAAATTCATTTGAGCTGAAAAATCATTGGGCTTACCGGAATTGAACTCTTGCTTGTAGGAAGACACAGAGACTTTTGATTCACTCTGTTTGTGAATGGAAATTCAGACCAGAGTTCTCATCCATGAAACATACTTTGTTTTAACACAAGAACCATGCTCTTCTTTCCAGCGTCTCCAATACAGCAAGAAACATGAGCATTCCCAGAAAAAAAGAACTGTGTTTCTTACTCATACAGACCATATCCAGTTAAACTCTGATTATGAAACTGTAACAAACCACAGCATCTCTTACATAGATGCTCTTTCATTTATAATGAAAAACGTGTTGGGTTAGTGAACTGTGTAAATCCATTTGAATAGAAAAATTACTGGGTTTACCGGAAATGAACTCTTGCTTGTAGAAAGACACAGAGATTTTGGTTTAACTCCGTTTCTGAAGGAAAATTCAGACTAGTGTTCTCATCCATGAAACACCCTCTGTTTTAACGCAATAAGAATCCTCTTCATTCCAGAGTCCACAACACAGCAAGAAACATGAGCAAGCCCAGAAAAAAAGAACTGTGTTTCCTACTCATAGGGACCATATCTACTTGAACTCTGCTTATGAAACTGTAACAAACCACAGCATCTCTTACATAGATGCTCTTTAGTTAATAGTGAAAACGTGTTGGGTTCGTGAACTGTGTAAATTCATTTGAGCCGAAAAATCACTGGGTATACCAGAAATGAACTCTTCCTTGTAGGAAAACACAGGGTTTGGTTTAACTCCGTTTGTGAAGGGAAATTATGACCAGTGTTCTCATCCATGAAACACCCTCTGTTTTAATGCAACAAGCATCCTATTTTTTCCAGAGTCTGCAATACAGCAAGAAATATGAGCATGTCCAGAAAAAAAGAACTGTGTTTTCCACTCATACGGACGATATCTAGTTGAACTCTGCTCATTAAACTGTAATAAACCACAGCATCTCTTACATTGATGCTCTTTAGGTAATAGTGAAAATCGTGTTGGGTTTGTGAACTGTGTAAATTCATTTGAGCCGAAAAATAACTGGGTTTACTGGAAATGAACTATTGCTTGTAGAAAGAAAAACAGCATTTGGTTTAACTCCGTTTGTGAAGTGAAATTCCGACCAGTGTTCTCATCCATGAAACATTCTCTGTTTTAACGCAAGAAGCATCCTCTTCTGTCCAGAATCTGCAATACAGCAAGAAATATGAGCATGTCCAGAAAAAATGAACTGTGTTTCCTACTCATACGGACCATATCTAGTTGAAATCTGCTCATTAAACTAGAACAAACCACAGCATCTCTGACATAGATGCTCTTTAGTTAATAGTGAAAAACGTGTTGGGTTCGTGAACTGTGCAAATTCATTTGAGCCGAAAAATCACTGGGTATACCAGAAATGAACTCTTCCTTGTAGGAAGACACAGGGTTTGGTTTAACTCCGTTTGTGAAGGGAAATTCAGACCATTGTTTTCATCGATGAAACACCCTCTTGTTTTAACGGAAGAAGCATCCTCTTCTTTCCAGAGTCTCCAATACAGCAAGAAACATGAGCATGCCCAGAAAAAAAGAACTGTGTTTCCTACTCATATGGACCATATCTAGTTGAACACTGCTTATGAAACTGTAACAAATCACAGCAGGTGTTACATAGATGCTCTTTAATTAATATTGAAAATCGTGTTGAGTTCGTGAACTTTGAAAATTCATTTGAGCGGAAAAATCAATGGGTTTACCGGAAATGAACTCCTGCTTCTAGGAAGACAAAGAGCCTTTGGTTTAACTCCGTTTGTGAAGGTAAATTCAGACCAGTGTTCTCATCCATGAAACATTCTCTGTTTTAACGCAAGAAGCATCCTCCTCTGTCCAGAATCTGCAATACAGCAAGAAATATGAGCATGTCCAGAAAAAATGAACTGTGTTTCCTACGCATACGGACCATATCTAGTTGAACTCTGCTCATTAAACTAGAAAAAACCACAGCATCTCTGACATAGATGCTCTTTAGTTAATCGTGAAAAACGTGTTGGGTTCATGAACTGTGTAAATTCATTTGAGCCGAAAAATCACTGGCTATACCAGAAATGAACTCTTACCTGTAGGAAGACACAGGGTTTGGTTTAACTCCGTTTGTGAATGGAACTTCAGACCAGTATTCTCATCCATGAAACACACTCTGTTTTAACGCAAGAAGCATGTTCTTCTTTCCAGCATCTCCAATACAGCAAGAAACATGAGCATGCCCAGAAAAAAAGAACTGTGTTTCCTACTCATACTGACCATATCTACTTGAACTCTGCTTATGAAACTGTAACAAACCACAGCATCTCTTACATAGATGCTGTTTAGTAAATATTGAAAAATGTGTTGGGTTCGTGAACTATGTAAATTCATTTAAGCCGAAAAATCGATGGGTATACCAGAAATGAACTCTTGCTTGTAGGAAGACACAGGGTTTGGTTTAACTCCGTTTGTGAAGTGAAATTCAGACCAGTGTTTTCATCCATGAAACACCCTCTGTTTTAATGCAAAAAGCATCCTCTTCTTTCCAGAGTCTGCAACACAGCAAGAAATATGAGCATGTCCAGAAAAAAAGAACTGTTTTTTCTGCTCATACGGACCATATCTAGTTGAACTCTGCTTAGGAAACTGTAACAAACCACAGCATCTCTTACATAGATGCTCTTTACTTAATAGTGAAAAATGTGTTGGGTTCGTGAACTATGTAAATTCATTTGAGCTGAAAAATCACTGGGCTTACCGGAATTGACTCTTGCTTGTAGGAAGACACAGAGACTTTTGTTTCACTCTGTTTGTGAATGGAAATTCAGACCAGTGTCCTCATCCATGAAACAATCTCTGTTTTAACGCAAGAAGCATCCTCTTCTGTCCAGAATCTGCAATACAGCAAGAAATATGAGCATGTCCAGAAAAAATGAACTGTGTTTCCTACTCATACGGACCATATCTAGTTGAACTCTGCTCATTAAACTAGAACAAACCACAGCATCTCTTACATAGATGCTCTTTAGTTTATAGTGAAAATCGTGTTGGGTTCGTGAACTGTGTAAATTCATTTGAGCCAAAAAATCACTGGGTTTACCGGAAATGAACTCTTGCTTGTAGGTAGACACAGTGGCTTTGGTTTAACTCCGTTTGTGAAGGGAAATTCAGACCAGTGTTCTCATCCATGAAACACCCTCTATTTTAACGCAAGAAGCATCCTCTTCTTTCCAGAGTCTGAAATACAGCAAGAAATATGAGCATGTCCAGAAAAATAGAACTGTGTTTCCTACTCATACGGACCATATCTACTTGAACTCTGCTTATGAAACTGTAACAAACCACAGCATCTCTTACATAGATGCTGTTTAGTAAATATTGAAAAACGTGTTGGGTTCGTGAACTATGTAAATTCATTTGAGCTGAAAAATCAATGGGTATACCAGAAATGTACTCTTGCTTGTAGGAAGACACAGGGTTTGGTTTAACTCCGTTTGTGAAGGGAAATTCAGACCAGTGTTTTCATCCATGAAACACCCTCTGTTTTAACGCAAGAAGCATCCTCTTCTTTCCAGAGTCTGCAACACAGCAGGAAATATGAGCATATCCAGAAAAAAAGAACTGTGTTTTCTGCTCATACCGACCATATCTAGTTGAGATCTGCTTAGGAAACTGTAACAAACCACAGCATCTCTTACATAGATGCTCTTTACTTAATAGTGAAAAATGTGTTGGGTTCATGAACTATGTAAATTCATTTGAGGTGAAAAATCACTGGGCTTACCGGAATTGAACTCTTGCTTGAGGGAGGACACAGAGACTTTTGTTTCACTCTGTTTGAGAATGGAAATTCAGACCAGAGTTCTCATCCATGAAACATACTCTGTTTTAACCCAAGAAGCATGCTCTTCTTTCCAGCGTCTCCAATACAGCAAGAAACATGAGCATTCCCAGAAAAAAAGAACTGTGTTTCTTACTCATACGGACCATATCCAGTTAAACTCTGCTTATGAAACTGTAACAAATCACAGCAGGTGTTACATAGATGCTCTTTAGTTAATAGTGAAAAATGTGTTGGGTTCGTGAAATGTGTAAATTCATTTGAGCCGAAAAATCACTAGGCTTACCGGAAATAAACTCTTGCTTGTAGGAAGACACAGAGCCTTTGTTTTAACTCCGATTCTGATGGAAAATTCAGACCGGTGTTCTCATCCATGAAACATACTCTATTTTAACGCAAGAAGAATGCCCTTCTTTCCAGCGTCTCCAATACAGCAAGAAACATGAGCATGCCCAGAAAAAAAGAACTGTGTTTCCTACTCATAGGGACCATATCTATTTGAACTCTGCTTATGAAACTGGAACAAACCACAGCATCTCTTACATAGATGCTCTTTAGTTTATAGTGAAAATCGTGTTGGGTTCGTGAACTGTGTAAATTCATTTGAGCTAAAAAATCACTGGGTTTACCGGAAATGAACTCTTGCTTGTAGGTAGACACAGTGGCTTGGGTTTAACTCCGTTTGTGAAGGGAAATTCAGACCAGTGTTCTCATCCATGAAACACCCTCTATTTTAACGCAAGAAGCATCCTCTTCTTTCCAGAGTCTGAAATACAGCAAGAAATATGAGCATGTCCAGAAAAAATGAACTGTGTTTCCTACGCATACGGACCATATCTACTTGAACTCTGCTCATTAAACTAGAAAAAACCACAGCATCTCTGACATAGATGCTCTTTAGTTAATCGTGAAAAACGTGTTGGGTTCATGAACTGTGTAAATTCATTTGAGCCGAAAAATCACTGGCTATACCAGAAATGAACTCTTACCTGTAGGAAGACACAGGGTTTGGTTTAACTCCGTTTGTGAATGGAACTTCAGACCAGTATTCTCATCCATGAAACACACTCTGTTTTAACGCAAGAAGCATGTTCTTCTTTCCAGCATCTCCAATACAGCAAGAAACATGAGCATGCCCAGAAAAAAAGAACTGTGTTTCCTACTCATACTGACCATATCTACTTGAACTCTGCTTATGAAACTGTAACAAACCACAGCATCTCTTACATAGATGCTGTTTAGTAAATATTGAAAAACGTGTTGGGTTCGTGAACTATGTAAATTCATTTAAGCCGAAAAATCGATGGGTATACCAGAAATGAACTCTTGCTTGTAGGAAGACACAGGGTTTGGTTTAACTCCGTTTGTGAAGTGAAATTCAGACCAGTGTTTTCATCCATGAAACACCCTCTGTTTTAATGCAAGAAGCATCCTCTTCTTTCCAGAGTCTGCAACACAGCAAGAAATATGAGCATGTCCAGAAAAAAAGAACTGTGTTTTCTGCTCATACGGACCATATCTAGTTGAACTCTGCTTAGGAAACTGTAACAAACCACAGCATCTCTTACATAGATGCTCTTTACTTAATAGTGAAAAATGTGTTGGGTTCGTGAACTATGTAAATTCATTTGAGCTGAAAAATCACTGGGCTTACCGGAATTGACTCTTGCTTGTAGGAAGACACAGAGACTTTTGTTTCACTCTGTTTGTGAATGGAAATTCAGACCAGTGTCCTCATCCATGAAACAATCTCTGTTTTAACGCAAGAAGCATCCTCTTCTGTCCAGAATCTGCAATACAGCAAGAAATATGAGCATGTCCAGAAAAAATGAACTGTGTTTCCTACTCATACGGACCATATCTAGTTGAACTCTGCTCATTAAACTAGAACAAACCACAGCATCTCTTACATAGATGCTCTTTAGTTTATAGTGAAAATCGTGTTGGGTTCGTGAACTGTGTAAATTCATTTGAGCCAAAAAATCACTGGGTTTACCGGAAATGAACTCTTGCTTGTAGGTAGACACAGTGGCTTTGGTTTAACTCCGTTTGTGAAGGGAAATTCAGACCAGTGTTCTCATCCATGAAACACCCTCTATTTTAACGCAAGAAGCATCCTCTTCTTTCCAGAGTCTGAAATACAGCAAGAAATATGAGCATGTCCAGAAAAATAGAACTGTGTTTCCTACTCATACGGACCATATCTACTTGAACTCTGCTTATGAAACTGTAACAAACCACAGCATCTCTTACATAGATGCTGTTTAGTAAATATTGAAAAACGTGTTGGGTTCGTGAACTATGTAAATTCATTTGAGCTGAAAAATCAATGGGTATACCAGAAATGTACTCTTGCTTGTAGGAAGACACAGGGTTTGGTTTAACTCCGTTTGTGAAGGGAAATTCAGACCAGTGTTTTCATCCATGAAACACCCTCTGTTTTAACGCAAGAAGCATCCTCTTCTTTCCAGAGTCTGCAACACAGCAGGAAATATGAGCATATCCAGAAAAAAAGAACTGTGTTTTCTGCTCATACCGACCATATCTAGTTGAGATCTGCTTAGGAAACTGTAACAAACCACAGCATCTCTTACATAGATGCTCTTTACTTAATAGTGAAAAATGTGTTGGGTTCATGAACTATGTAAATTCATTTGAGGTGAAAAATCACTGGGCTTACCGGAATTGAACTCTTGCTTGAGGGAGGACACAGAGACTTTTGTTTCACTCTGTTTGAGAATGGAAATTCAGACCAGAGTTCTCATCCATGAAACATACTCTGTTTTAACCCAAGAAGCATGCTCTTCTTTCCAGCGTCTCCAATACAGCAAGAAACATGAGCATTCCCAGAAAAAAAGAACTGTGTTTCTTACTCATACGGACCATATCCAGTTAAACTCTGCTTATGAAACTGTAACAAATCACAGCAGGTGTTACATAGATGCTCTTTAGTTAATAGTGAAAAATGTGTTGTGTTCGTGAAATGTGTAAATTCATTTGAGCCGAAAAATCACTAGGCTTACCGGAAATAAACTCTTGCTTGTAGGAAGACACAGAGCCTTTGTTTTAACTCCGATTCTGATGGAAAATTCAGACCGGTGTTCTCATCCATGAAACATACTCTATTTTAACGCAAGAAGAATGCCCTTCTTTCCAGCGTCTCCAATACAGCAAGAAACATGAGCATGCCCAGAAAAAAAGAACTGTGTTTCCTACTCATAGGGACCATATCTATTTGAACTCTGCTTATGAAACTGGAACAAACCACAGCATCTCTTACATAGATGCTCTTTAGTTTATAGTGAAAATCGTGTTGGGTTCGTGAACTGTGTAAATTCATTTGAGCTAAAAAATCACTGGGTTTACCGGAAATGAACTCTTGCTTGTAGGTAGACACAGTGGCTTGGGTTTAACTCCGTTTGTGAAGGGAAATTCAGACCAGTGTTCTCATCCATGAAACACCCTCTATTTTAACGCAAGAAGCATCCTCTTCTTTCCAGAGTCTGAAATACAGCAAGAAATATGAGCATGTCCAGAAAAATAGAACTGTGTTTCCTACTCATACGGACCATATCTACTTGAACTCTGCTTATGAAACTGTAACAAAACACAGCATCTCTTACATAGATGCTGTTTAGTAAATATTGAAAAACGTGTTGGGTTCGTGAACTATGTAAATTCATTTGAGCTGAAAAATCAATGGGTATACCAGAAATGTACTCTTGCTTGTAGGAAGACACAGGGTTTGGTTTAACTCCGTTTGTGAAGGGAAATTCAGACCAGTGTTTTCATCCATGAAACACCCTCTGTTTTAACGCAAGAAGCATCCTCTTCTTTCCAGAGTCTGCAACACAGCAAGAAATATGAGCATGTCCAGAAAAAAAGAACTGTGTTTTCTGCTCATACGGACCATATCTAGTTGAGATCTGCTTAGGAAACTGTAACAAACCACAGCATCTCTTACATAGATGCTCTTTACTTAATAGTGAAAAATGTGTTGGGTTCGTGAACTATGTAAATTCATTTGAGCTGAAAAATCACTGGGCTTACCGGAATTGAACTTTTGCTTGTAGGAAGACACAGAGATTTTGTTTCACTCTGTTTGTGAATGGAAATTCAGACCAGAGTTCTCATCCATGAAACATACTCTGTTTTAACGCAAGAAGCATGCTCTTCTTTCCAGCGTCTCCAATACAGCAAGAAACATGAGCATTCCCAGAATAAAAGAACTGTGTTTCTTACTCATACGGACCATATCCAGTTAAACTCTGCTTATGAAACTGTAACAAACTACAGCATCTCTTACATAGATGCTCTTTAGTTAATAGTGAAAAATGTGTTGGGTTCGTGAAATGTGTAAATTCATTTGAGCCGAAAAATCACTAGGCTTACCGGAAATGAACTCTTGCTTGTAGGAAGACACAGAGCCTTTGTTTTAACTCCGATTCTGATGGAAAATTCAGACCGGGGTTCTCATCCATGAAACATACTCTATTTTAACGCAAGAAGAATGCTCTTCTTTCCAGCGTCTCCAATACAGCAAGAAACATGAGCATGCCCAGAAAAAAAGAACTGTGTTTCCTACTCATAGGGACCATATCTATTTGAACTCTGCTTATGAAACTGGAACAAACCACAGCATCTCTTACATAGATGCTCTTTAGTTTATAGTGAAAATCGTGTTGGGTTCGTGAACTGTGTAAATTCATTTGAGCTAAAAAATCACTGGGTTTACCGGAAATGAACTCTTGCTTGTAGGTAGACACAGTGGCTTTGGTTTAACTCCGTTTGTGAAGGTAAATTCAGACCAGTGTTCTCATCCATGAAACATTCTCTGTTTTAACGCAAGAAGCATCCTCCTCTGTCCAGAATCTGCAATACAGCAAGAAATATGAGCATGTCCAGAAAAAATGAACTGTGTTTCCTACGCATACGGACCATATCTAGTTGAACTCTGCTCATTAAACTAGAAAAAACCACAGCATCTCTGACATAGATGCTCTTTAGTTAATCGTGAAAAACGTGTTGGGTTCATGAACTGTGTAAATTCATTTGAGCCGAAAAATCACTGGCTATACCAGAAATGAACTCTTACCTGTAGGAAGACACAGGGTTTGGTTTAACTCCGTTTGTGAATGGAAATTCAGACCAGTATTCTCATCCATGAAACACACTCTGTTTTAACGCAAGAAGCATGTTCTTCTTTCCAGCATCTCCAATACAGCAAGAAACATGAGCATGCCCAGAAAAAAAGAACTGTGTTTCCTACTCATACTGACCATATCTACTTGAACTCTGCTTATGAAACTCTAACAAACCACAGCATCTCTTACATAGATGCTGTTTAGTAAATATTGAAAAACGTGTTGGGTTCGTGAACTATGTAAATTCATTTAAGCCGAAAAATCGATGGGTATACCAGAAATGAACTCTTGCTTGTAGGAAGACACAGGGTTTGGTTTAACTCCGTTTGTGAAGTGAAATTCAGACCAGTGTTTTCATCCATGAAACACCCTCTGTTTTAATGCAAGAAGCATCCTCTTCTTTCCAGAGTCTGCAACACAGCAAGAAATATGAGCATGTCCAGAAAAAAAGAACTGTGTTTTCTGCTCATACGGACCATATCTAGTTGAACTCTGCTTAGGAAACTGTAACAAACCACAGCATCTCTTACATAGATGCTCTTTACTTAATAGTGAAAAATGTGTTGGGTTCGTGAACTATGTAAATTCATTTGAGCTGAAAAATCACTGGGCTTACCGGAATTGACTCTTGCTTGTAGGAAGACACAGAGCCTTTGTTTTAACTCCGATTCTGATGGAAAATTCAGACCGGTGTTCTCATCCATGAAACATACTCTATTTTAACGCAAGAAGAATGCCCTTCTTTCCAGCGTCTCCAATACAGCAAGAAACATGAGCATGCCCAGAAAAAAAGAACTGTGTTTCCTACTCATAGGGACCATATCTATTTGAACTCTGCTTATGAAACTGGAACAAACCACAGCATCTCTTACATAGATGCTCTTTAGTTTATAGTGAAAATCGTGTTGGGTTCGTGAACTGTGTAAATTCATTTGAGCTAAAAAATCACTGGGTTTACCGGAAATGAACTTTTGCTTGTAGGTAGACACAGTGGCTTGGGTTTAACTCCGTTTGTGAAGGGAAATTCAGACCAGTGTTCTCATCCATGAAACACCCTCTATTTTAACGCAAGAAGCATCCTCTTCTTTCCAGAGTCTGAAATACAGCAAGAAATATGAGCATGTCCAGAAAAATAGAACTGTGTTTCCTACTCATACGGACCATATCTACTTGAACTCTGCTTATGAAACTGTAACAAAACACAGCATCTCTTACATAGATGCTGTTTAGTAAATATTGAAAAACGTGTTGGGTTCGTGAACTATGTAAATTCATTTGAGCTGAAAAATCAATGGGTATACCAGAAATGTACTCTTGCTTGTAGGAAGACACAGGGTTTGGTTTAACTCCGTTTGTGAAGGGAAATTCAGACCAGTGTTTTCATCCATGAAACACCCTCTGTTTTAACGCAAGAAGCATCCTCTTCTTTCCAGAGTCTGCAACACAGCAAGAAATATGAGCATGTCCAGAAAAAAAGAACTGTGTTTTCTGCTCATACGGACCATATCTAGTTGAGATCTGCTTAGGAAACTGTAACAAACCACAGCATCTCTTACATAGGTGCTCTTTACTTAATAGTGAAAAATGTGTTGGGTTCGTGAACTATGTAAATTCATTTGAGCTGAAAAATCACTGGGCTTACAGGAATTGAACTCTTGCTTGTAGGAAGACACAGAGACTTTTGTTTCACTCCGTTTGTGAATGGAAATTCAGACCAGAGTTCTCATCCATGAAACATACTCTGTTTTAACGCAAGAAGCATGCTCTTCTTTCCAGCGTCTCCAATACAGCAAGAAAAATGAGCATTCCCAGAAAAAAAGAACTGTGTTTCTTACTCATACGGACCATATCCAGTTAAACTCTGCTTATGAAACTGTAACAAACTACAGCATCTCTTACATAGATGCTCTTTAGTTAATAGTGAAAAATGTGTTGGGTTCGTGAAATGTGTAAATTCATTTGAGCCGAAAAATCACTAGGCTTACCGGAAATGAACTCTTGCTTGTAGGAAGACACAGAGCCTTTGTTTTAACTCCGATTCTGATGGAAAATTCAGACCGGTGTTCTCATCCATGAAACATACTCTATTTTAACGCAAGAAGAATGCTCTTCTTTCCAGCGTCTCCAATACAGCAAGAAACATGAGCATGCCCAGAAAAAAAGAACTGTGTTTCCTACTCATACTGACCATATCTACTTGAACTCTGCTTATGAAACTGTAACAAACCACAGCATCTCTTACATAGATGCTGTTTAGTAAATATTGAAAAACGTGTTGGGTTCGTGAACTATGTAAATTCATTTAAGCCGAAAAATCGATGGGTATACCAGAAATGAACTCTTGCTTGTAGGAAGACACAGGGTTTGGTTTAACTCCGTTTGTGAAGTGAAATTCAGACCAGTGTTTTCATCCATGAAACACCCTCTGTTTTAATGCAAGAAGCATCCTCTTCTTTCCAGAGTCTGCAACACAGCAAGAAATATGAGCATGTCCAGAAAAAAAGAACTGTGTTTTCTGCTCATACGGACCATATCTAGTTGAACTCTGCTTAGGAAACTGTAACAAACCACAGCATCTCTTACATAGATGCTCTTTACTTAATAGTGAAAAATGTGTTGGGTTCGTGAACTATGTAAATTCATTTGAGCTGAAAAATCACTGGGCTTACCGGAATTGACTCTTGCTTGTAGGAAGACACAGAGACTTTTGTTTCACTCTGTTTGTGAATGGAAATTCAGACCAGTGTCCTCATCCATGAAACAATCTCTGTTTTAACGTAAGAAGCATCCTCTTCTGTCCAGAATCTGTAATACAGCAAGAAATATGAGCATGTCCAGAAAAAATGAACTGTGTTTCCTACTCATACGGACCATATCTAGTTGAACTCTGCTCATTAAACTAGAACAAACCACAGCATCTCTTACATAGATGCTCTTTAGTTTATAGTGAAAATCGTGTTGGGTTCGTGAACTGTGTAAATTCATTTGAGCCAAAAAATCACTGGGTTTACCGGAAATGAACTCTTGCTTGTAGGTAGACACAGTGGCTTTGGTTTAACTCCGTTTGTGAAGGGAAATTCAGACCAGTGTTCTCATCCATGAAACACCCTCTATTTTAACGCAAGAAGCATCCTCTTCTTTCCAGAGTCTGAAATACAGCAAGAAATATGAGCATGTCCAGAAAAATAGAACTGTGTTTCCTACTCATACGGACCATATCTACTTGAACTCTGCTTATGAAACTGTAACAAACCACAGCATCTCTTACATAGATGCTGTTTAGTAAATATTGAAAAACGTGTTGGGTTCGTGAACTATGTAAATTCATTTGAGCTGAAAAATCAATGGGTATACCAGAAATGTACTCTTGCTTGTAGGAAGACACAGGGTTTGGTTTAACTCCGTTTGTGAAGGGAAATTCAGACCAGTGTTTTCATCCATGAAACACCCTCTGTTTTAACGCAAGAAGCATCCTCTTCTTTCCAGAGTCTGCAACACAGCAAGAAATATGAGCATGTCCAGAAAAAAAGAACTGTGTTTTCTGCTCATACGGACCATATCTAGTTGAGATCTGCTTAGGAAACTGTAACAAACCACAGCATCTCTTACATAGGTGCTCTTTACTTAATAGTGAAAAATGTGTTGGGTTCGTGAACTATGTAAATTCATTTGAGCTGAAAAATCACTGGGCTTACAGGAATTGAACTCTTGCTTGTAGGAAGACACAGAGACTTTTGTTTCACTCTGTTTGTGAATGGAAATTCAGACCAGAGTTCTCATCCATGAAACATACTCTGTTTTAACGCAAGAAGCATGCTCTTCTTTCCAGCGTCTCCAATACAGCAAGAAACATGAGCATTCCCAGAAAAAAAGAACTGTGTTTCTTACTCATACGGACCATATCCAGTTAAACTCTGCTTATGAAACTGTAACAAACTACAGCATCTCTTACATAGATGCTCTTTAGTTAATAGTGAAAAATGTGTTGGGTTCGTGAAATGTGTAAATTCATTTGAGCCGAAAAATCACTAGGCTTACCGGAAATGAACTCTTGCTTGTAGGAAGACACAGAGCCTTTGTTTTAACTCCGATTCTGATGGAAAATTCAGACCGGGGTTCTCATCCATGAAACATACTCTATTTTAACGCAAGAAGAATGCTCTTCTTTCCAGCGTCTCCAATACAGCAAGAAACATGAGCATGCCCAGAAAAAAAGAACTGTGTTTCCTACTCATAGGGACCATATCTATTTGAACTCTGCTTATGAAACTGGAACAAACCACAGCATCTCTTACATAGATGCTCTTTAGTTTATAGTGAAAATCGTGTTGGGTTCGTGAACTGTGTAAATTCATTTGAGCTAAAAAATCACTGGGTTTACCGGAAATGAACTCTTGCTTGTAGGTAGACACAGTGGCTTTGGTTTAACTCCGTTTGTGAAGGTAAATTCAGACCAGTGTTCTCATCCATGAAACATTCTCTGTTTTAACGCAAGAAGCATCCTCCTCTGTCCAGAATCTGCAATACAGCAAGAAATATGAGCATGTCCAGAAAAAATGAACTGTGTTTCCTACGCATACGGACCATATCTAGTTGAACTCTGCTCATTAAACTAGAAAAAACCACAGCATCTCTGACATAGATGCTCTTTAGTTAATCGTGAAAAACGTGTTGGGTTCATGAACTGTGTAAATTCATTTGAGCCGAAAAATCACTGGCTATACCAGAAATGAACTCTTACCTGTAGGAAGACACAGGGTTTGGTTTAACTCCGTTTGTGAATGGAACTTCAGACCAGTATTCTCATCCATGAAACACACTCTGTTTTAACGCAAGAAGCATGTTCTTCTTTCCAGCATCTCCAATACAGCAAGAAACATGAGCATGCCCAGAAAAAAAGAACTGTGTTTCCTACTCATACTGACCATATCTACTTGAACTCTGCTTATGAAACTGTAACAAACCACAGCATCTCTTACATAGATGCTGTTTAGTAAATATTGAAAAACGTGTTGGGTTCGTGAACTATGTAAATTCATTTAAGCCGAAAAATCGATGGGTATACCAGAAATGAACTCTTGCTTGTAGGAAGACACAGGGTTTGGTTTAACTCCGTTTGTGAAGTGAAATTCAGACCAGTGTTTTCATCCATGAAACACCCTCTGTTTTAATGCAAGAAGCATCCTCTTCTTTCCAGAGTCTGCAACACAGCAAGAAATATGAGCATGTCCAGAAAAAAAGAACTGTGTTTTCTGCTCATACGGACCATATCTAGTTGAACTCTGCTTAGGAAACTGTAACAAACCACAGCATCTCTTACATAGATGCTCTTTACTTAATAGTGAAAAATGTGTTGGGTTCGTGAACTATGTAAATTCATTTGAGCTGAAAAATCACTGGGCTTACCGGAATTGACTCTTGCTTGTAGGAAGACACAGAGACTTTTGTTTCACTCTGTTTGTGAATGGAAATTCAGACCAGTGTCCTCATCCATGAAACAATCTCTGTTTTAACGCAAGAAGCATCCTCTTCTGTCCAGAATCTGCAATACAGCAAGAAATATGAGCATGTCCAGAAAAAATGAACTGTGTTTCCTACTCATACGGACCATATCTAGTTGAACTCTGCTCATTAAACTAGAACAAACCACAGCATCTCTTACATAGATGCTCTTTAGTTTATAGTGAAAATCGTGTTGGGTTCGTGAACTGTGTAAATTCATTTGAGCCAAAAAATCACTGGGTTTACCGGAAATGAACTCTTGCTTGTAGGTAGACACAGTGGCTTTGGTTTAACTCCGTTTGTGAAGGGAAATTCAGACCAGTGTTCTCATCCATGAAACACCCTCTATTTTAACGCAAGAAGCATCCTCTTCTTTCCAGAGTCTGAAATACAGCAAGAAATATGAGCATGTCCAGAAAAATAGAACTGTGTTTCCTACTCATACGGACCATATCTACTTGAACTCTGCTTATGAAACTGTAACAAACCACAGCATCTCTTACATAGATGCTGTTTAGTAAATATTGAAAAACGTGTTGGGTTCGTGAACTATGTAAATTCATTTGAGCTGAAAAATCAATGGGTATACCAGAAATGTACTCTTGCTTGTAGGAAGACACAGGGTTTGGTTTAACTCCGTTTGTGAAGGGAAATTCAGACCAGTGTTTTCATCCATGAAACACCCTCTGTTTTAACGCAAGAAGCATCCTCTTCTTTCCAGAGTCTGCAACACAGCAGGAAATATGAGCATATCCAGAAAAAAAGAACTGTGTTTTCTGCTCATACCGACCATATCTAGTTGAGATCTGCTTAGGACACTGTAACAAACCACAGCATCTCTTACATAGATGCTCTTTACTTAATAGTGAAAAATGTGTTGGGTTCATGAACTATGTAAATTCATTTGAGGTGAAAAATCACTGGGCTTACCGGAATTGAACTCTTGCTTGAGGGAGGACACAGAGACTTTTGTTTCACTCTGTTTGAGAATGGAAATTCAGACCAGAGTTCTCATCCATGAAACATACTCTGTTTTAACCCAAGAAGCATGCTCTTCTTTCCAGCGTCTCCAATACAGCAAGAAACATGAGCATTCCCAGAAAAAAAGAACTGTGTTTCTTACTCATACGGACCATATCCAGTTAAACTCTGCTTATGAAACTGTAACAAACTACAGCATCTCTTACATAGATGCTCTTTAGTTAATAGTGAAAAATGTGTTGGGTTCGTGAAATGTGTAAATTCATTTGAGCCGAAAAATCACTAGGCTTACCGGAAATGAACTCTTGCTTGTAGGAAGACACAGAGCCTTTGTTTTAACTCCGATTCTGATGGAAAATTCAGACCGGGGTTCTCATCCATGAAACATACTCTATTTTAACGCAAGAAGAATGCTCTTCTTTCCAGCGTCTCCAATACAGCAAGAAACATGAGCATGCCCAGAAAAAAAGAACTGTGTTTCCTACTCATAGGGACCATATCTATTTGAACTCTGCTTATGAAACTGGAACAAACCACAGCATCTCTTACATAGATGCTCTTTAGTTTATAGTGAAAATCGTGTTGGGTTCGTGAACTGTGTAAATTCATTTGAGCTAAAAAATCACTGGGTTTACCGGAAATGAACTCTTGCTTGTAGGTAGACACAGTGGCTTTGGTTTAACTCCGTTTGTGAAGGTAAATTCAGACCAGTGTTCTCATCCATGAAACATTCTCTGTTTTAACGCAAGAAGCATCCTCCTCTGTCCAGAATCTGCAATACAGCAAGAAATATGAGCATGTCCAGAAAAAATGAACTGTGTTTCCTACGCATACGGACCATATCTAGTTGAACTCTGCTCATTAAACTAGAAAAAACCACAGCATCTCTGACATAGATGCTCTTTAGTTAATCGTGAAAAACGTGTTGGGTTCATGAACTGTGTAAATTCATTTGAGCCGAAAAATCACTGGCTATACCAGAAATGAACTCTTACCTGTAGGAAGACACAGGGTTTGGTTTAACTCCGTTTGTGAATGGAACTTCAGACCAGTATTCTCATCCATGAAACACACTCTGTTTTAACGCAAGAAGCATGTTCTTCTTTCCAGCATCTCCAATACAGCAAGAAACATGAGCATGCCCAGAAAAAAAGAACTGTGTTTCCTACTCATACTGACCATATCTACTTGAACTCTGCTTATGAAACTGTAACAAACCACAGCATCTCTTACATAGATGCTGTTTAGTAAATATTGAAAAACGTGTTGGGTTCGTGAACTATGTAAATTCATTTAAGCCGAAAAATCGATGGGTATACCAGAAATGAACTCTTGCTTGTAGGAAGACACAGGGTTTGGTTTAACTCCGTTTGTGAAGTGAAATTCAGACCAGTGTTTTCATCCATGAAACACCCTCTGTTTTAATGCAAGAAGCATCCTCTTCTTTCCAGAGTCTGCAACACAGCAAGAAATATGAGCATGTCCAGAAAAAAAGAACTGTGTTTTCTGCTCATACGGACCATATCTAGTTGAACTCTGCTTAGGAAACTGTAACAAACCACAGCATCTCTTACATAGATGCTCTTTACTTAATAGTGAAAAATGTGTTGGGTTCGTGAACTATGTAAATTCATTTGAGCTGAAAAATCACTGGGCTTACCGGAATTGACTCTTGCTTGTAGGAAGACACAGAGCCTTTGTTTTAACTCCGATTCTGATGGAAAATTCAGACCGGTGTTCTCATCCATGAAACATACTCTATTTTAACGCAAGAAGAATGCCCTTCTTTCCAGCGTCTCCAATACAGCAAGAAACATGAGCATGCCCAGAAAAAAAGAACTGTGTTTCCTACTCATAGGGACCATATCTATTTGAACTCTGCTTATGAAACTGGAACAAACCACAGCATCTCTTACATAGATGCTCTTTAGTTTATAGTGAAAATCGTGTTGGGTTCGTGAACTGTGTAAATTCATTTGAGCTAAAAAATCACTGGGTTTACCGGAAATGAACTCTTGCTTGTAGGTAGACACAGTGGCTTGGGTTTAACTCCGTTTGTGAAGGGAAATTCAGACCAGTGTTCTCATCCATGAAACACCCTCTATTTTAACGCAAGAAGCATCCTCTTCTTTCCAGAGTCTGAAATACAGCAAGAAATATGAGCATGTCCAGAAAAATAGAACTGTGTTTCCTACTCATACGGACCATATCTACTTGAACTCTGCTTATGAAACTGTAACAAAACACAGCATCTCTTACATAGATGCTGTTTAGTAAATATTGAAAAACGTGTTGGGTTCGTGAACTATGTAAATTCATTTGAGCTGAAAAATCAATGGGTATACCAGAAATGTACTCTTGCTTGTAGGAAGACACAGGGTTTGGTTTAACTCCGTTTGTGAAGGGAAATTCAGACCAGTGTTTTCATCCATGAAACACCCTCTGTTTTAACGCAAGAAGCATCCTCTTCTTTCCAGAGTCTGCAACACAGCAAGAAATATGAGCATGTCCAGAAAAAAAGAACTGTGTTTTCTGCTCATACGGACCATATCTAGTTGAGATCTGCTTAGGAAACTGTAACAAACCACAGCATCTCTTACATAGATGCTCTTTACTTAATAGTGAAAAATGTGTTGGGTTCGTGAACTATGTAAATTCATTTGAGCTGAAAAATCACTGGGCTTACCGGAATTTAACTTTTGCTTGTAGGAAGACACAGAGATTTTGTTTCACTCTGTTTGTGAATGGAAATTCAGACCAGAGTTCTCATCCATGAAACATACTCTGTTTTAACGCAAGAAGCATGCTCTTCTTTCCAGCGTCTCCAATACAGCAAGAAACATGAGCATTCCCAGAATAAAAGAACTGTGTTTCTTACTCATACGGACCATATCCAGTTAAACTCTGCTTATGAAACTGTAACAAACTACAGCATCTCTTACATAGATGCTCTTTAGTTAATAGTGAAAAATGTGTTGGGTTCGTGAAATGTGTAAATTCATTTGAGCCGAAAAATCACTAGGCTTACCGGAAATAAACTCTTGCTTGTAGGAAGACACAGAGACTTTGTTTTAACTCCGATTCTGATGGAAAATTCAGACCGGGGTTCTCATCCATGAAACATACTCTATTTTAACGCAAGAAGAATGCTCTTCTTTCCAGCGTCTCCAATACAGCAAGAAACATGAGCATGCCCAGAAAAAAAGAACTGTGTTTCCTACTCATAGGGACCATATCTATTTGAACTCTGCTTATGAAACTGGAACAAACCACAGCATCTCTTACATAGATGCTCTTTAGTTTATAGTGAAAATCGTGTTGGGTTCGTGAACTGTGTAAATTCATTTGAGCTAAAAAATCACTGGGTTTACCGGAAATGAACTCTTGCTTGTAGGTAGACACAGTGGCTTTGGTTTAACTCCGTTTGTGAAGGAAATTCAGACCAGTGTTCTCATCCATGAAACACCCTCTATTTTAACGCAAGAAGCATCCTCTTCTTTCCAGAGTCTGAAATACAGCAAGAAATATGAGCATGTCCAGAAAAATAGAACTGTGTTTCCTACTCATACAGACCATATCTACTTGAACTCTGCTTATGAAACTGTAACAAAACACAGCATCTCTTACATAGATGCTGTTTAGTAAATATTGAAAAACGTGTTGGGTTCGTGAACTATGTAAATTCATTTGAGCTGAAAAATCAATGGGTATACCAGAAATGTACTCTTGCTTGTAGGAAGACACAGGGTTTGGTTTAACTCCGTTTGTGAAGGGAAATTCAGACCAGTGTTTTCATCCATGAAACACCCTCTGTTTTAACGCAAGAAGCATCCTCTTCTTTCCAGAGTCTGCAACACAGCAAGAAATATGAGCATGTCCAGAAAAAAAGAACTGTGTTTTCTGCTCATACGGACCATATCTAGTTGAACTCTGCTTAGGAAACTGTAACAAACCACAGCATCTCTTACATAGGTGCTCTTTACTTAATAGTGAAAAATGTGTTGGGTTCGTGAACTATGTAAATTCATTTGAGCTGAAAAATCACTGGGCTTACAGGAATTGAACTCTTGCTTGTAGGAAGACACAGAGACTTTGGTTTCACTCCGTTTGTGAAGGGAAATTCAGACCAGAGTTCTCATCCATGAAACATACTTTGTTTTAACGCAAGAAGCATGCTCTTCTTTCCAGCGTCTCCAATACAGCAAGAAACATGAGCATTCCCAGAAAAAAAGAACTGTGTTTCTTACTCATACAGACCATATCCAGTTAAACTCTGCTTATGAAACTGTAACAAACCACAGCATCTCTTAAATAGATGCTCTTTAATTTATAATGAAAAACGTGTTGGGTTAGTGAACTGTGTAAATTCATTTGAACCGAAAAATCACTGGGTTTACCCGAAATGAAATCTTGCTTGTAGGAAGACACAGAACCTTTGGATTAACTCCGTTTCTGATGGAAAATTCAGACCGGTGTTCTCATCCATGAAACATACTCTGTTTAAACGCAAGAAGAATGCTCTTCTTTCCAGCGTCTCCAAAACAGCAAGAAACATGAGCATGCCCAGAAAAAAATATCTGTATTTCCTACTCATAGGGACCATATCTATTTGAACTCTGCTTATGAAACTTTAACAAACCACAGCATCTCTTACATAGATGCTCTTTAGTTAATAGTGAAAAACGTGTTGGGTTCGTGAATTGTGTAAATTCATTTGAGCCGAAAAATCAATGGGTATACCAGAAATGAACTCTTCCTTGTTGGAATACACAGGGTTTGGTTTAACTCCGTTTGTGAAGGGAAATTCAGACCAGTGTTTTCATCGATGAAACACCCTCTTGTTTTAACGCAAGAAGCATCCTCTTCTTTCCAGAGTCTCCAATACAGCAAGAAACATGAGCATTCCCAGAAAAAAAGAACTGTGTTTCCTACTCATATGGACCATATCTAGTTGAACACTGCTTATGCAACTGTAACAAATCACAGCAGGTGTTACATAGATGCCCTTTAATTAATAGTGAACATCGTGTTGGGTTCGTGAACTTTGAAAATTCATTTGAGCGGAAAAATCAATGGGTTTACCGGAAATGAACTCTTGCTTCTAGTAAGACAAAGAGCCTTTGTTTGAACTCCGTTTGTGAAGGTAAATTCACACCAGTGTTCTCATCCATGAAACACCCTCTGTTTTAATGCAACAAGCATCCTCTTTTTTCCAGAGTCTGCAATACAGCAAGAAATATGAGCATGTCCAGAAAAAAAGAACTGTGTTTTCTACTCATACGGACCATATCTAGTTGAACTCTGCTCATTAAACTATAATAAACCACATCATCTCTTACATTGATGCTCTTTAGGTAATATTGAAAATCGTGTTGGGTTCGTGAACTGTGTAAATTCATTTGAGCCAAAAAATAACTGGGTTTACTGGAAATGAACTATTGCTTGTAGAAAGACAAACAGCATTTGGTTTAACTCCGTTTGTGAAGTGAAATTCAGACCAGTGTCCTCATCCATGAAACATTCTCTGTTTTAACGCAAGAAGCATCCTCTTCTGTCCAGAATCTGCAATACAGCAAGAAATATGAGCATGTCCAGAAAAAATGTACTGTGTTTCCTACTCATACGGACCATATCTAGTTGAACTCTGCTCATTAAACTAGAACAAACCACAGCATCTCTTACATAGATGCTCTTTAGTTTATAGTGAAAATCGTGTTGGGTTCGTGAACTGTGTAAATTCATTTGGGCCAAAAAATCACTGGGTTTACCGGAAATGAACTCTTGCTTGTAGGTAGACACAGTGGCTTTGGTTTAACTCCGTTTGTGAAGGGAAATTTAGACCAGTTTTCTCATCCATGAAACACCCTCTATTTTAACCCAAGAAGCATCCTCTTCTTTCCAGAGTCTGAAATACAGCAAGAAATATGAGCATGTCCAGAAAAATAGAACTGTGTTTCCTACTCATACGGACCATATCTACTTGAACTCTGCTTATGAAACTGTAACAAAACACAGCATTTCTTACATAGATGCTGTTTAGTAAATATTGAAAAACGTGTTGGGTTCGTTAACTATGTAAATTCATTTGAGCTGAAAAATCAATGGGTATACCAGAAATGTACTCTTGCTTGTAGGAAGACACAGGGTTTGGTTTAACTCCGTTTGTGAAGGGAAATTCAGACCAGTGTTTTCATCCATGAAACACCCTCTGTTTTAACGCAAGAAGCATCCTCTTCTTTCCAGAATCTGCAACACAGCAAGAAATATGAGCATGTCCAGAAAAAAAGAACTGTGTTTTCTGCTCATACGGACCATATCTAGTTGAGATCTGCTTAGGAAACTGTAACAAACCACAGCATCTCTTACATAGATGCTCTTTACTTAATAGTGAAAAATGTGTTGGGTTCATGAACTATGTAAATTCATTTGAGCTGAAAAATCACTGGGCTTACAGGAATTGAACTCTTGCTTGTAGGAAGACACAGAGACTTTTGTTTCACTCTGTTTGTGAATGGAAATTCAGACAAGAGTTCTCATCCATGAAACATACTCTGTTTTAACGCAAGAAGAATGCTCTTCTTTCCAGCGTCTCCAATACAGCAAGAAACATGAGCATTCCCAGAAAAAAAGAACTGTATTTCCTACTCATAGGGACCATATCTATTTGAACTCTGCTTATGAAACTTTAACAAACCACAGCATCTCTTACATAGATGCTCTTTAGTTAATAGTGTAAAACGTGTTGGGTTCGTGAACTGTGTAAATTCATTTGAGCCGAAAAATCACTGGTTATACCAGAAATGAACTCTTCCTTTTTGGAAGACACAGGGTTTGGTTTAACTCCGTTTGTGAAGGTAAATTCAGACCAGTGTTCTCATCCATGAAACACCCTCTGTTTTAATGCAACAAGCATCCTCTTTTTTCCAGAGTCTGCAATACAGCAAGAAATATGAGCATGTCCAGAAAAAAAGAACTGTGTTTTCTACTCATACGGACCATATCTAGTTGAACTCTGCTCATTAAACTATAATAAACCACAGGATCTCTTACATTGATGCTCTTTAGGTAATATTGAAAATCGTGTTGGGTTCGTGAACTGTGTAAATTCATTTGAGCCAAAAAATAACTGGGTTTACTGGAAATGAACTATTGCTTGTAGAAAGACAAACAGCATTTGATTTAACTCCGTTTGTGAAGTGAAATTCAGACCAGTGTCCTCATCCATGAAACATTCTCTTTTTTAACGCAAGAAGCATCCTCTTCTGTCCAGAATCTGCAATACAGCAAGAAATATGAGCATGTCCAGAAAAAATGAACTGTGTTTCCTACTCATGCGGACCATATCTATTTGAACTCTGCTTATGAAACTTTAACAAACCACAGCATCTCTTACATAGATGCTCTTTAGTTAATAGTGAAAAACGTGTTGGGTTCGTGAACTGTGTAAATTCATTTGAGCCGAAAAATCACTGGTTATACCAGAAATGAACTCTTCCTTGTAGGAAGACACAGGGTTTGGTTTAACTCCGTTTGTGAAGGGAAATTCAGACCAGTGTTCTCATCCATGAAACACCCTCTGTTTTAATGCAACAAGCATCCTCTTTTTTCCAGAGTCTGCAATACAGCAAGAAATATGAGCATGTCCAGAAAAAAAGAACTGTGTTTTCTACTCATACGGACCATATCTAGTTGAACTCTGCTCATTAAACTATAATAAACCACAGGATCTCTTACATTGATGCTCTTTAGGTAATATTGAAAATCGTGTTGGGTTCGTGAACTGTGTAAATTCATTTGAACCGAAAAATCACTGGGTTTACCCGAAATGAACTCTTGCTTGTAGGAAGACACAGAACCTTTGGATTAACTCCGTTTCTGATGGAAAATTCAGACCGGTGTTCTCATCCATGAAACATACTCTGTTTAAACGCAAGAAGAATGCTCTTCTTTCCAGCGTCTCCAATACAGCAAGAAACATGAGCATGCCCAGAAAAAAATATCTGTATTTCCTACTCATAGGGACCATATCTATTTGAACTCTGCTTATGAAACTTTAACAAACCACAGCATCTCTTACATAGATGCTCTTTAGTTAATAGTGAAAAACGTGTTGGGTTCGTGAATTGTGTATATTCATTTGAGCCGAAAAATCAATGGGTATACCAGAAATGAACTCTTCCTTGTTGGAAGACACAGGGTTTGGTTTAACTCCGTTTGTGAAGGGAAATTCAGACCAGTGTTTTCATCGATGAAACACCCTCTTGTTTTAACGCAAGAAGCATCCTCTTCTTTCCAGAGTCTCCAATACAGCAAGAAACATGAGCATTCCCAGAAAAAAAGAACTGTGTTTCCTACTCATATGGACCATATCTAGTTGAACACTGCTTATGCAACTGTAACAAATCACAGCAGGTGTTACATAGATGCCCTTTAATTAATAGTGAACATCGTGTTGGGTTCGTGAACTTTGAAAATTCATTTGAGCGGAAAAATCAATGGGTTTACCGGAAATGAACTCTTGCTTCTAGTAAGACAAAGAGCCTTTGTTTGAACTCCGTTTGTGAAGGTAAATTCACACCAGTGTTCTCATCCATGAAACACCCTCTGTTTTAATGCAACAAGCATCCTCTTTTTTCCAGAGTCTGCAATACAGCAAGAAATATGAGCATGTCCAGAAAAAAAGAACTGTGTTTTCTACTCATACGGACCATATCTAGTTGAACTCTGCTCATTAAACTATAATAAACCACATCATCTCTTACATTGATGCTCTTTAGGTAATATTGAAAATCGTGTTGGGTTCGTGAACTGTGTAAATTCATTTGAGCCAAAAAATAACTGGGTTTACTGGAAATGAACTATTGCTTGTAGAAAGACAAACAGCATTTGGTTTAACTCCGTTTGTGAAGTGAAATTCAGACCAGTGTCCTCATCCATGAAACATTCTCTGTTTTAACGCAAGAAGCATCCTCTTCTGTCCAGAATCTGCAATACAGCAAGAAATATGAGCATGTCCAGAAAAAATGTACTGTGTTTCCTACTCATACGGACCATATCTAGTTGAACTCTGCTCATTAAACTAGAACAAACCACAGCATCTCTTACATAGATGCTCTTTAGTTTATAGTGAAAATCGTGTTGGGTTCGTGAACTGTGTAAATTCATTTGGGCCAAAAAATCACTGGGTTTACCGGAAATGAACTCTTGCTTGTAGGTAGACACAGTGGCTTTGGTTTAACTCCGTTTGTGAAGGGAAATTCAGACCAGTGTTCTCATCCATGAAACACCCTCTGTTTTAATGCAACAAGCATCCTCTTTTTTCCAGAGTCTGCAATACAGCAAGAAATATGAGCATGTCCAGAAAAAAAGAACTGTGTTTTCTACTCATACGGACCATATCTAGTTGAACTCTGCTCATTAAACTATAATAAACCACAGGATCTCTTACATTGATGCTCTTTAGGTAATATTGAAAATCGTGTTGGGTTCGTGAACTGTGTAAATTCATTTGAACCGAAAAATCACTGGGTTTACCCGAAATGAACTCTTGCTTGTAGGAAGACACAGAACCTTTGGATTAACTCCGTTTCTGATGGAAAATTCAGACCGGTGTTCTCATCCATGAAACATACTCTGTTTAAACGCAAGAAGAATGCTCTTCTTTCCAGCGTCTCCAATACAGCAAGAAACATGAGCATGCCCAGAAAAAAATATCTGTATTTCCTACTCATAGGGACCATATCTATTTGAACTCTGCTTATGAAACTTTAACAAACCACAGCATCTCTTACATAGATGCTCTTTAGTTAATAGTGAAAAACGTGTTGGGTTCGTGAATTGTGTATATTCATTTGAGCCGAAAAATCAATGGGTATACCAGAAATGAACTCTTCCTTGTTGGAAGACACAGGGTTTGGTTTAACTCCGTTTGTGAAGGGAAATTCAGACCAGTGTTTTCATCGATGAAACACCCTCTTGTTTTAACGCAAGAAGCATCCTCTTCTTTCCAGAGTCTCCAATACAGCAAGAAACATGAGCATTCCCAGAAAAAAAGAACTGTGTTTCCTACTCATATGGACCATATCTAGTTGAACACTGCTTATGCAACTGTAACAAATCACAGCAGGTGTTACATAGATGCCCTTTAATTAATAGTGAACATCGTGTTGGGTTCGTGAACTTTGAAAATTCATTTGAGCGGAAAAATCAATGGGTTTACCGGAAATGAACTCTTGCTTCTAGTAAGACAAAGAGCCTTTGTTTGAACTCCGTTTGTGAAGGTAAATTCACACCAGTGTTCTCATCCATGAAACACCCTCTGTTTTAATGCAACAAGCATCCTCTTTTTTCCAGAGTCTGCAATACAGCAAGAAATATGAGCATGTCCAGAAAAAAAGAACTGTGTTTTCTACTCATACGGACCATATCTAGTTGAACTCTGCTCATTAAACTATAATAAACCACATCATCTCTTACATTGATGCTCTTTAGGTAATATTGAAAATCGTGTTGGGTTCGTGAACTGTGTAAATTCATTTGAGCCAAAAAATAACTGGGTTTACTGGAAATGAACTATTGCTTGTAGAAAGACAAACAGCATTTGGTTTAACTCCGTTTGTGAAGTGAAATTCAGACCAGTGTCCTCATCCATGAAACATTCTCTGTTTTAACGCAAGAAGCATCCTCTTCTGTCCAGAATCTGCAATACAGCAAGAAATATGAGCATGTCCAGAAAAAATGTACTGTGTTTCCTACTCATACGGACCATATCTAGTTGAACTCTGCTCATTAAACTAGAACAAACCACAGCATCTCTTACATAGATGCTCTTTAGTTTATAGTGAAAATCGTGTTGGGTTCGTGAACTGTGTAAATTCATTTGGGCCAAAAAATCACTGGGTTTACCGGAAATGAACTCTTGCTTGTAGGTAGACACAGTGGCTTTGGTTTAACTCCGTTTGTGAAGGGAAATTTAGACCAGTTTTCTCATCCATGAAACACCCTCTATTTTAACCCAAGAAGCATCCTCTTCTTTCCAGAGTCTGAAATACAGCAAGAAATATGAGCATGTCCAGAAAAATAGAACTGTGTTTCCTACTCATACGGACCATATCTACTTGAACTCTGCTTATGAAACTGTAACAAAACACAGCATTTCTTACATAGATGCTGTTTAGTAAATATTGAAAAACGTGTTGGGTTCGTTAACTATGTAAATTCATTTGAGCTGAAAAATCAATGGGTATACCAGAAATGTACTCTTGCTTGTAGGAAGACACAGGGTTTGGTTTAACTCCGTTTGTGAAGGGAAATTCAGACCAGTGTTTTCATCCATGAAACACCCTCTGTTTTAACGCAAGAAGCATCCTCTTCTTTCCAGAATCTGCAACACAGCAAGAAATATGAGCATGTCCAGAAAAAAAGAACTGTGTTTTCTGCTCATACGGACCATATCTAGTTGAGATCTGCTTAGGAAACTGTAACAAACCACAGCATCTCTTACATAGATGCTCTTTACTTAATAGTGAAAAATGTGTTGGGTTCATGAACTATGTAAATTCATTTGAGCTGAAAAATCACTGGGCTTACAGGAATTGAACTCTTGCTTGTAGGAAGACACAGAGACTTTTGTTTCACTCTGTTTGTGAATGGAAATTCAGACAAGAGTTCTCATCCATGAAACATACTCTGTTTTAACGCAAGAAGAATGCTCTTCTTTCCAGCGTCTCCAATACAGCAAGAAACATGAGCATTCCCAGAAAAAAAGAACTGTATTTCCTACTCATAGGGACCATATCTATTTGAACTCTGCTTATGAAACTTTAACAAACCACAGCATCTCTTACATAGATGCTCTTTAGTTAATAGTGTAAAACGTGTTGGGTTCGTGAACTGTGTAAATTCATTTGAGCCGAAAAATCACTGGTTATACCAGAAATGAACTCTTCCTTTTTGGAAGACACAGGGTTTGGTTTAACTCCGTTTGTGAAGGTAAATTCAGACCAGTGTTCTCATCCATGAAACACCCTCTGTTTTAATGCAACAAGCATCCTCTTTTTTCCAGAGTCTGCAATACAGCAAGAAATATGAGCATGTCCAGAAAAAAAGAACTGTGTTTTCTACTCATACGGACCATATCTAGTTGAACTCTGCTCATTAAACTATAATAAACCACAGGATCTCTTACATTGATGCTCTTTAGGTAATATTGAAAATCGTGTTGGGTTCGTGAACTGTGTAAATTCATTTGAGCCAAAAAATAACTGGGTTTACTGGAAATGAACTATTGCTTGTAGAAAGACAAACAGCATTTGATTTAACTCCGTTTGTGAAGTGAAATTCAGACCAGTGTCCTCATCCATGAAACATTCTCTTTTTTAACGCAAGAAGCATCCTCTTCTGTCCAGAATCTGCAATACAGCAAGAAATATGAGCATGTCCAGAAAAAATGAACTGTGTTTCCTACTCATACGGACCATATCTATTTGAACTCTGCTTATGAAACTTTAACAAACCACAGCATCTCTTACATAGATGCTCTTTAGTTAATAGTGAAAAACGTGTTGGGTTCGTGAACTGTGTAAATTCATTTGAGCCGAAAAATCACTGGTTATACCAGAAATGAACTCTTCCTTGTAGGAAGACACAGGGTTTGGTTTAACTCCGTTTGTGAAGGTAAATTCAGACCAGTGTTCTCATCCATGAAACACCCTCTGTTTTAATGCAACAAGCATCCTCTTTTTTCCAGAGTCTGCAATACAGCAAGAAATATGAGCATGTCCAGAAAAAAAGAACTGTGTTTTCTACTCATACGGACCATATCTAGTTGAACTCTGCTCATTAAACTATAATAAACCACAGGATCTCTTACATTGATGCTCTTTAGGTAATATTGAAAATCGTGTTGGGTTCGTGAACTGTGTAAATTCATTTGAGCCAAAAAATAACTGGGTTTACTGGAAATGAACTATTGCTTGTAGAAAGTAAACAGCATTTGGTTTAACTCCGTTTGTGAAGAGAAATTCAGACCAGTGTCCTCATCCATGAAACATTCTCTTTTTTAACGCAAGAAGCATCCTCTTCTGTCCAGAATCTGCAATACAGCAAGAAACATGAGCATGTCCAGAAAAAATGAACTGTGTTTCCTACTCATACGGACCATATCTATTTGAACTCTGCTTATGAAACTTTAACAAACCACAGCATCTCTTACATAGATGCTCTTTAGTTAATAGTGAAAAACGTGTTGGGTTCGTGAATTGTGTAAATTCATTTGAGCCGAAAAATCAATGGGTATACCAGAAATGAACTCTTCCTTGTTGGAAGACACAGGGTTTGGTTTAACTCCGTTTGTGAAGGGAAATTCAGACCAGTGTTTTCATCGATGAAACACCCTCTTGTTTTAACGCAAGAAGCATCCTCTTCTTTCCAGAGTCTCCAATACAGCAAGAAACATGAGCATTCCCAGAAAAAAAGAACTGTGTTTCCTACTCATATGGACCATATCTAGTTGAACACTGCTTATGCAACTGTAACAAATCACAGCAGGTGTTACATAGATGCCCTTTAATTAATAGTGAACATCGTGTTGGGTTCGTGAACTTTGAAAATTCATTTGAGCGGAAAAATCAATGGGTTTACCGGAAATGAACTCTTGCTTCTAGTAAGACAAAGAGCCTTTGTTTGAACTCCGTTTGTGAAGGTAAATTCACACCAGTGTTCTCATCCATGAAACACCCTCTGTTTTAATGCAACAAGCATCCTCTTTTTTCCAGAGTCTGCAATACAGCAAGAAATATGAGCATGTCCAGAAAAAAAGAACTGTGTTTTCTACTCATACGGACCATATCTAGTTGAACTCTGCTCATTAAACTATAATAAACCACATCATCTCTTACATTGATGCTCTTTAGGTAATATTGAAAATCGTGTTGGGTTCGTGAACTGTGTAAATTCATTTGAGCCAAAAAATAACTGGGTTTACTGGAAATGAACTATTGCTTGTAGAAAGACAAACAGCATTTGGTTTAACTCCGTTTGTGAAGTGAAATTCAGACCAGTGTCCTCATCCATGAAACATTCTCTGTTTTAACGCAAGAAGCATCCTCTTCTGTCCAGAATCTGCAATACAGCAAGAAATATGAGCATGTCCAGAAAAAATGTACTGTGTTTCCTACTCATACGGACCATATCTAGTTGAACTCTGCTCATTAAACTAGAACAAACCACAGCATCTCTTACATAGATGCTCTTTAGTTTATAGTGAAAATCGTGTTGGGTTCGTGAACTGTGTAAATTCATTTGGGCCAAAAAATCACTGGGTTTACCGGAAATGAACTCTTGCTTGTAGGTAGACACAGTGGCTTTGGTTTAACTCCGTTTGTGAAGGGAAATTTAGACCAGTTTTCTCATCCATGAAACACCCTCTATTTTAACCCAAGAAGCATCCTCTTCTTTCCAGAGTCTGAAATACAGCAAGAAATATGAGCATGTCCAGAAAAATAGAACTGTGTTTCCTACCCATACGGACCATATCTACTTGAACTCTGCTTATGAAACTGTAACAAAACACAGCATCTCTTACATAGATGCTGTTTAGTAAATATTGAAAAACGTGTTGGGTTCGTTAACTATGTAAATTCATTTGAGCTGAAAAATCAATGGGTATACCAGAAATGTACTCTTGCTTGTAGGAAGACACAGGGTTTGGTTTAACTCCGTTTGTGAAGGGAAATTCAGACCAGTGTTTTCATCCATGAAACACCCTCTGTTTTAACGCAAGAAGCATCCTCTTCTTTCCAGAATCTGCAACACAGCAAGAAATATGAGCATGTCCAGAAAAAAAGAACTGTGTTTTCTGCTCATACGGACCATATCTAGTTGAGATCTGCTTAGGAAACTGTAACAAACCACAGCATCTCTTACATAGATGCTCTTTACTTAATAGTGAAAAATGTGTTGGGTTCATGAACTATGTAAATTCATTTGAGCTGAAAAATCACTGGGCTTACAGGAATTGAACTCTTGCTTGTAGGAAGACACAGAGACTTTTGTTTCACTCTGTTTGTGAATGGAAATTCAGACAAGAGTTCTCATCCATGAAACATACTCTGTTTTAACGCAAGAAGAATGCTCTTCTTTCCAGCGTCTCCAATACAGCAAGAAACATGAGCATTCCCAGAAAAAAAGAACTGTATTTCCTACTCATAGGGACCATATCTATTTGAACTCTGCTTATGAAACTTTAACAAACCACAGCATCTCTTACATAGATGCTCTTTAGTTAATAGTGTAAAACGTGTTGGGTTCGTGAACTGTGTAAATTCATTTGAGCCGAAAAATCACTGGTTATACCAGAAATGAACTCTTCCTTTTTGGAAGACACAGGGTTTGGTTTAACTCCGTTTGTGAAGGTAAATTCAGACCAGTGTTCTCATCCATGAAACACCCTCTGTTTTAATGCAACAAGCATCCTCTTTTTTCCAGAGTCTGCAATACAGCAAGAAATATGAGCATGTCCAGAAAAAAAGAACTGTGTTTTCTACTCATACGGACCATATCTAGTTGAACTCTGCTCATTAAACTATAATAAACCACAGGATCTCTTACATTGATGCTCTTTAGGTAATATTGAAAATCGTGTTGGGTTCGTGAACTGTGTAAATTCATTTGAGCCAAAAAATAACTGGGTTTACTGGAAATGAACTATTGCTTGTAGAAAGACAAACAGCATTTGATTTAACTCCGTTTGTGAAGTGAAATTCAGACCAGTGTCCTCATCCATGAAACATTCTCTTTTTTAACGCAAGAAGCATCCTCTTCTGTCCAGAATCTGCAATACAGCAAGAAATATGAGCATGTCCAGAAAAAATGAACTGTGTTTCCTACTCATACGGACCATATCTATTTGAACTCTGCTTATGAAACTTTAACAAACCACAGCATCTCTTACATAGATGCTCTTTAGTTAATAGTGAAAAACGTGTTGGGTTCGTGAACTGTGTAAATTCATTTGAGCCGAAAAATCACTGGTTATACCAGAAATGAACTCTTCCTTTTTGGAAGACACAGGGTTTGGTTTAACTCCGTTTGTGAAGGTAAATTCAGACCAGTGTTCTCATCCATGAAACACCCTCTGTTTTAATGCAACAAGCATCCTCTTTTTTCCAGAGTCTGCAATACAGCAAGAAATATGAGCATGTCCAGAAAAAAAGAACTGTGTTTTCTACTCATACGGACCATATCTAGTTGAACTCTGCTCATTAAACTATAATAAACCACAGGATCTCTTACATTGATGCTCTTTAGGTAATATTGAAAATCGTGTTGGGTTCGTGAACTGTGTAAATTCATTTGAGCCAAAAAATAACTGGGTTTACTGGAAATGAACTATTGCTTGTAGAAAGTAAACAGCATTTGGTTTAACTCCGTTTGTGAAGTGAAATTCAGACCAGTGTCCTCATCCATGAAACATTCTCTTTTTTAACGCAAGAAGCATCCTCTTCTGTCCAGAATCTGCAATACAGCAAGAAATATGAGCATGTCCAGAAAAAATGAACTGTGTTTCCTACTCATACGGACCATATCTATTTGAACTCTGCTTATGAAACTTTAACAAACCACAGCATCTCTTACATAGATGCTCTTTAGTTAATAGTGAAAAACGTGTTGGGTTCGTGAATTGTGTAAATTCATTTGAGCCGAAAAATCAATGGGTATACCAGAAATGAACTCTTCCTTGTTGGAAGACACAGGGTTTGGTTTAACTCCGTTTGTGAAGGGAAATTCAGACCAGTGTTTTCATCGATGAAACACCCTCTTGTTTTAACGCAAGAAGCATCCTCTTCTTTCCAGAGTCTCCAATACAGCAAGAAACATGAGCATTCCCAGAAAAAAAGAACTGTGTTTCCTACTCATATGGACCATATCTAGTTGAACACTGCTTATGCAACTGTAACAAATCACAGCAGGTGTTACATAGATGCCCTTTAATTAATAGTGAACATCGTGTTGGGTTCGTGAACTTTGAAAATTCATTTGAGCGGAAAAATCAATGGGTTTACCGGAAATGAACTCTTGCTTCTAGTAAGACAAAGAGCCTTTGTTTGAACTCCGTTTGTGAAGGTAAATTCACACCAGTGTTCTCATCCATGAAACACCCTCTGTTTTAATGCAACAAGCATCCTCTTTTTTCCAGAGTCTGCAATACAGCAAGAAATATGAGCATGTCCAGAAAAAAAGAACTGTGTTTTCTACTCATACGGACCATATCTAGTTGAACTCTGCTCATTAAACTATAATAAACCACATCATCTCTTACATTGATGCTCTTTAGGTAATATTGAAAATCGTGTTGGGTTCGTGAACTGTGTAAATTCATTTGAGCCAAAAAATAACTGGGTTTACTGGAAATGAACTATTGCTTGTAGAAAGACAAACAGCATTTGGTTTAACTCCGTTTGTGAAGTGAAATTCAGACCAGTGTCCTCATCCATGAAACATTCTCTGTTTTAACGCAAGAAGCATCCTCTTCTGTCCAGAATCTGCAATACAGCAAGAAATATGAGCATGTCCAGAAAAAATGTACTGTGTTTCCTACTCATACGGACCATATCTAGTTGAACTCTGCTCATTAAACTAGAACAAACCACAGCATCTCTTACATAGATGCTCTTTAGTTTATAGTGAAAATCGTGTTGGGTTCGTGAACTGTGTAAATTCATTTGGGCCAAAAAATCACTGGGTTTACCGGAAATGAACTCTTGCTTGTAGGTAGACACAGTGGCTTTGGTTTAACTCCGTTTGTGAAGGGAAATTTAGACCAGTTTTCTCATCCATGAAACACCCTCTATTTTAACCCAAGAAGCATCCTCTTCTTTCCAGAGTCTGAAATACAGCAAGAAATATGAGCATGTCCAGAAAAATAGAACTGTGTTTCCTACCCATACGGACCATATCTACTTGAACTCTGCTTATGAAACTGTAACAAAACACAGCATCTCTTACATAGATGCTGTTTAGTAAATATTGAAAAACGTGTTGGGTTCGTTAACTATGTAAATTCATTTGAGCTGAAAAATCAATGGGTATACCAGAAATGTACTCTTGCTTGTAGGAAGACACAGGGTTTGGTTTAACTCCGTTTGTGAAGGGAAATTCAGACCAGTGTTTTCATCCATGAAACACCCTCTGTTTTAACGCAAGAAGCATCCTCTTCTTTCCAGAATCTGCAACACAGCAAGAAATATGAGCATGTCCAGAAAAAAAGAACTGTGTTTTCTGCTCATACGGACCATATCTAGTTGAGATCTGCTTAGGAAACTGTAACAAACCACAGCATCTCTTACATAGATGCTCTTTACTTAATAGTGAAAAATGTGTTGGGTTCATGAACTATGTAAATTCATTTGAGCTGAAAAATCACTGGGCTTACAGGAATTGAACTCTTGCTTGTAGGAAGACACAGAGACTTTTGTTTCACTCTGTTTGTGAATGGAAATTCAGACAAGAGTTCTCATCCATGAAACATACTCTGTTTTAACGCAAGAAGAATGCTCTTCTTTCCAGCGTCTCCAATACAGCAAGAAACATGAGCATTCCCAGAAAAAAAGAACTGTATTTCCTACTCATAGGGACCATATCTATTTGAACTCTGCTTATGAAACTTTAACAAACCACAGCATCTCTTACATAGATGCTCTTTAGTTAATAGTGTAAAACGTGTTGGGTTCGTGAACTGTGTAAATTCATTTGAGCCGAAAAATCACTGGTTATACCAGAAATGAACTCTTCCTTTTTGGAAGACACAGGGTTTGGTTTAACTCCGTTTGTGAAGGTAAATTCAGACCAGTGTTCTCATCCATGAAACACCCTCTGTTTTAATGCAACAAGCATCCTCTTTTTTCCAGAGTCTGCAATACAGCAAGAAATATGAGCATGTCCAGAAAAAAAGAACTGTGTTTTCTACTCATACGGACCATATCTAGTTGAACTCTGCTCATTAAACTATAATAAACCACAGGATCTCTTACATTGATGCTCTTTAGGTAATATTGAAAATCGTGTTGGGTTCGTGAACTGTGTAAATTCATTTGAGCCAAAAAATAACTGGGTTTACTGGAAATGAACTATTGCTTGTAGAAAGACAAACAGCATTTGATTTAACTCCGTTTGTGAAGTGAAATTCAGACCAGTGTCCTCATCCATGAAACATTCTCTTTTTTAACGCAAGAAGCATCCTCTTCTGTCCAGAATCTGCAATACAGCAAGAAATATGAGCATGTCCAGAAAAAATGAACTGTGTTTCCTACTCATACGGACCATATCTATTTGAACTCTGCTTATGAAACTTTAACAAACCACAGCATCTCTTACATAGATGCTCTTTAGTTAATAGTGAAAAACGTGTTGGGTTCGTGAACTGTGTAAATTCATTTGAGCCGAAAAATCACTGGTTATACCAGAAATGAACTCTTCCTTTTTGGAAGACACAGGGTTTGGTTTAACTCCGTTTGTGAAGGTAAATTCAGACCAGTGTTCTCATCCATGAAACACCCTCTGTTTTAATGCAACAAGCATCCTCTTTTTTCCAGAGTCTGCAATACAGCAAGAAATATGAGCATGTCCAGAAAAAAAGAACTGTGTTTTCTACTCATACGGACCATATCTAGTTGAACTCTGCTCATTAAACTATAATAAACCACAGGATCTCTTACATTGATGCTCTTTAGGTAATATTGAAAATCGTGTTGGGTTCGTGAACTGTGTAAATTCATTTGAGCCAAAAAATAACTGGGTTTACTGGAAATGAACTATTGCTTGTAGAAAGTAAACAGCATTTGGTTTAACTCCGTTTGTGAAGTGAAATTCAGACCAGTGTCCTCATCCATGAAACATTCTCTTTTTTAACGCAAGAAGCATCCTCTTCTGTCCAGAATCTGCAATACAGCAAGAAATATGAGCATGTCCAGAAAAAATGAACTGTGTTTCCTACTCATACGGACCATATCTATTTGAACTCTGCTTATGAAACTTTAACAAACCACAGCATCTCTTACATAGATGCTCTTTAGTTAATAGTGAAAAACGTGTTGGGTTCGTGAATTGTGTAAATTCATTTGAGCCGAAAAATCAATGGGTATACCAGAAATGAACTCTTCCTTGTTGGAAGACACAGGGTTTGGTTTAACTCCGTTTGTGAAGGGAAATTCAGACCAGTGTTTTCATCGATGAAACACCCTCTTGTTTTAACGCAAGAAGCATCCTCTTCTTTCCAGAGTCTCCAATACAGCAAGAAACATGAGCATTCCCAGAAAAAAAGAACTGTGTTTCCTACTCATATGGACCATATCTAGTTGAACACTGCTTATGCAACTGTAACAAATCACAGCAGGTGTTACATAGATGCCCTTTAATTAATAGTGAACATCGTGTTGGGTTCGTGAACTTTGAAAATTCATTTGAGCGGAAAAATCAATGGGTTTACCGGAAATGAACTCTTGCTTCTAGTAAGACAAAGAGCCTTTGTTTGAACTCCGTTTGTGAAGGTAAATTCACACCAGTGTTCTCATCCATGAAACACCCTCTGTTTTAATGCAACAAGCATCCTCTTTTTTCCAGAGTCTGCAATACAGCAAGAAATATGAGCATGTCCAGAAAAAAAGAACTGTGTTTTCTACTCATACGGACCATATCTAGTTGAACTCTGCTCATTAAACTATAATAAACCACATCATCTCTTACATTGATGCTCTTTAGGTAATATTGAAAATCGTGTTGGGTTCGTGAACTGTGTAAATTCATTTGAGCCAAAAAATCACTGGTTATACCAGAAATGAACTCTTCCTTTTTGGAAGACACAGGGTTTGGTTTAACTCCGTTTGTGAAGGTAAATTCAGACCAGTGTTCTCATCCATGAAACACCCTCTGTTTTAATGCAACAAGCATCCTCTTTTTTCCAGAGTCTGCAATACAGCAAGAAATATGAGCATGTCCAGAAAAAAAGAACTGTGTTTTCTACTCATACGGACCATATCTAGTTGAACTCTGCTCATTAAACTATAATAAACCACAGGATCTCTTACATTGATGCTCTTTAGGTAATATTGAAAATCGTGTTGGGTTCGTGAACTGTGTAAATTCATTTGAGCCAAAAAATAACTGGGTTTACTGGAAATGAACTATTGCTTGTAGAAAGACAAACAGCATTTGATTTAACTCCGTTTGTGAAGTGAAATTCAGACCAGTGTCCTCATCCATGAAACATTCTCTTTTTTAACGCAAGAAGCATCCTCTTCTGTCCAGAATCTGCAATACAGCAAGAAATATGAGCATGTCCAGAAAAAATGAACTGTGTTTCCTACTCATACGGACCATATCTATTTGAACTCTGCTTATGAAACTTTAACAAACCACAGCATCTCTTACATAGATGCTCTTTAGTTAATAGTGAAAAACGTGTTGGGTTCGTGAACTGTGTAAATTCATTTGAGCCGAAAAATCACTGGTTATACCAGAAATGAACTCTTCCTTTTTGGAAGACACAGGGTTTGGTTTAACTCCGTTTGTGAAGGTAAATTCAGACCAGTGTTCTCATCCATGAAACACCCTCTGTTTTAATGCAACAAGCATCCTCTTTTTTCCAGAGTCTGCAATACAGCAAGAAATATGAGCATGTCCAGAAAAAAAGAACTGTGTTTTCTACTCATACGGACCATATCTAGTTGAACTCTGCTCATTAAACTATAATAAACCACAGGATCTCTTACATTGATGCTCTTTAGGTAATATTGAAAATCGTGTTGGGTTCGTGAACTGTGTAAATTCATTTGAGCCAAAAAATAACTGGGTTTACTGGAAATGAACTATTGCTTGTAGAAAGTAAACAGCATTTGGTTTAACTCCGTTTGTGAAGTGAAATTCAGACCAGTGTCCTCATCCATGAAACATTCTCTTTTTTAACGCAAGAAGCATCCTCTTCTGTCCAGAATCTGCAATACAGCAAGAAATATGAGCATGTCCAGAAAAAATGAACTGTGTTTCCTACTCATACGGACCATATCTATTTGAACTCTGCTTATGAAACTTTAACAAACCACAGCATCTCTTACATAGATGCTCTTTAGTTAATAGTGAAAAACGTGTTGGGTTCGTGAATTGTGTAAATTCATTTGAGCCGAAAAATCAATGGGTATACCAGAAATGAACTCTTCCTTGTTGGAAGACACAGGGTTTGGTTTAACTCCGTTTGTGAAGGGAAATTCAGACCAGTGTTTTCATCGATGAAACACCCTCTTGTTTTAACGCAAGAAGCATCCTCTTCTTTCCAGAGTCTCCAATACAGCAAGAAACATGAGCATTCCCAGAAAAAAAGAACTGTGTTTCCTACTCATATGGACCATATCTAGTTGAACACTGCTTATGCAACTGTAACAAATCACAGCAGGTGTTACATAGATGCCCTTTAATTAATAGTGAACATCGTGTTGGGTTCGTGAACTTTGAAAATTCATTTGAGCGGAAAAATCAATGGGTTTACCGGAAATGAACTCTTGCTTCTAGTAAGACAAAGAGCCTTTGTTTGAACTCCGTTTGTGAAGGTAAATTCACACCAGTGTTCTCATCCATGAAACACCCTCTGTTTTAATGCAACAAGCATCCTCTTTTTTCCAGAGTCTGCAATACAGCAAGAAATATGAGCATGTCCAGAAAAAAAGAACTGTGTTTTCTACTCATACGGACCATATCTAGTTGAACTCTGCTCATTAAACTATAATAAACCACATCATCTCTTACATTGATGCTCTTTAGGTAATATTGAAAATCGTGTTGGGTTCGTGAACTGTGTAAATTCATTTGAGCCAAAAAATAACTGGGTTTACTGGAAATGAACTATTGCTTGTAGAAAGACAAACAGCATTTGGTTTAACTCCGTTTGTGAAGTGAAATTCAGACCAGTGTCCTCATCCATGAAACATTCTCTGTTTTAACGCAAGAAGCATCCTCTTCTGTCCAGAATCTGCAATACAGCAAGAAATATGAGCATGTCCAGAAAAAATGTACTGTGTTTCCTACTCATACGGACCATATCTAGTTGAACTCTGCTCATTAAACTAGAACAAACCACAGCATCTCTTACATAGATGCTCTTTAGTTTATAGTGAAAAACGTGTTGGGTTCGTGAACTGTGTAAATTCATTTGGGCCAAAAAATCACTGGGTTTACCGGAAATGAACTCTTGCTTGTAGGTAGACACAGTGGCTTTGGTTTAACTCCGTTTGTGAAGGGAAATTTAGACCAGTTTTCTCATCCATGAAACACCCTCTATTTTAACCCAAGAAGCATCCTCTTCTTTCCAGAGTCTGAAATACAGCAAGAAATATGAGCATGTCCAGAAAAATAGAACTGTGTTTCCTACTCATACGGACCATATCTACTTGAACTCTGCTTATGAAACTGTAACAAAACACAGCATTTCTTACATAGATGCTGTTTAGTAAATATTGCAAAACGTGTTGGGTTCGTTAACTATGTAAATTCATTTGAGCTGAAAAATCAATGGGTATACCAGAAATGTACTCTTGCTTGTAGGAAGACACAGGGTTTGGTTTAACTCCGTTTGTGAAGGGAAATTCAGACCAGTGTTTTCATCCATGAAACACCCTCTGTTTTAACACAAGAAGCATCCTCTTCTTTCCAGAATCTGCAACACAGCAAGAAATATGAGCATGTCCAGAAAAAAAGAACTGTGTTTTCTGCTCATACGGACCATATCTAGTTGAGATCTGCTTAGGAAACTGTAACAAACCACAGCATCTCTTACATAGATGCTCTTTACTTAATAGTGAAAAATGTGTTGGGTTCATGAACTATGTAAATTCATTTGAGCTGAAAAATCACTGGGCTTACAGGAATTGAACTCTTGCTTGTAGGAAGACACAGAGACTTTTGTTTCACTCTGTTTGTGAATGGAAATTCAGACAAGAGTTCTCATCCATGAAACATACTCTGTTTTAACGCAAGAAGAATGCTCTTCTTTCCAGCGTCTCCAATACAGCAAGAAACATGAGCATTCCCAGAAAAAAAGAACTGTATTTCCTACTCATAGGGACCATATCTATTTGAACTCTGCTTATGAAACTTTAACAAACCACAGCATCTCTTACATAGATGCTCTTTAGTTAATAGTGTAAAACGTGTTGGGTTCGTGAACTGTGTAAATTCATTTGAGCCGAAAAATCACTGGTTATACCAGAAATGAACTCTTCCTTTTTGGAAGACACAGGGTTTGGTTTAACTCCGTTTGTGAAGGTAAATTCAGACCAGTGTTCTCATCCATGAAACACCCTCTGTTTTAATGCAACAAGCATCCTCTTTTTTCCAGAGTCTGCAATACAGCAAGAAATATGAGCATGTCCAGAAAAAAAGAACTGTGTTTTCTACTCATACGGACCATATCTAGTTGAACTCTGCTCATTAAACTATAATAAACCACAGGATCTCTTACATTGATGCTCTTTAGGTAATATTGAAAATCGTGTTGGGTTCGTGAACTGTGTAAATTCATTTGAGCCAAAAAATAACTGGGTTTACTGGAAATGAACTATTGCTTGTAGAAAGACAAACAGCATTTGATTTAACTCCGTTTGTGAAGTGAAATTCAGACCAGTGTCCTCATCCATGAAACATTCTCTTTTTTAACGCAAGAAGCATCCTCTTCTGTCCAGAATCTGCAATACAGCAAGAAATATGAGCATGTCCAGAAAAAATGAACTGTGTTTCCTACTCATACGGACCATATCTATTTGAACTCTGCTTATGAAACTTTAACAAACCACAGCATCTCTTACATAGATGCTCTTTAGTTAATAGTGAAAAACGTGTTGGGTTCGTGAACTGTGTAAATTCATTTGAGCCGAAAAATCACTGGTTATACCAGAAATGAACTCTTCCTTGTAGGAAGACACAGGGTTTGGTTTAACTCCGTTTGTGAAGGTAAATTCAGACCAGTGTTCTCATCCATGAAACACCCTCTGTTTTAATGCAACAAGCATCCTCTTTTTTCCAGAGTCTGCAATACAGCAAGAAATATGAGCATGTCCAGAAAAAAAGAACTGTGTTTTCTACTCATACGGACCATATCTAGTTGAACTCTGCTCATTAAACTATAATAAACCACAGGATCTCTTACATTGATGCTCTTTAGGTAATATTGAAAATCGTGTTGGGTTCGTGAACTGTGTAAATTCATTTGAGCCAAAAAATAACTGGGTTTACTGGAAATGAACTATTGCTTGTAGAAAGTAAACAGCATTTGGTTTAACTCCGTTTGTGAAGTGAAATTCAGACCAGTGTCCTCATCCATGAAACATTCTCTTTTTTAACGCAAGAAGCATCCTCTTCTGTCCAGAATCTGCAATACAGCAAGAAATATGAGCATGTCCAGAAAAAATGAACTGTGTTTCCTACTCATACGGACCATATCTATTTGAACTCTGCTTATGAAACTTTAACAAACCACAGCATCTCTTACATAGATGCTCTTTAGTTAATAGTGAAAAACGTGTTGGGTTCGTGAATTGTGTAAATTCATTTGAGCCGAAAAATCAATGGGTATACCAGAAATGAACTCTTCCTTGTTGGAAGACACAGGGTTTGGTTTAACTCCGTTTGTGAAGGGAAATTCAGACCAGTGTTTTCATCGATGAAACACCCTCTTGTTTTAACGCAAGAAGCATCCTCTTCTTTCCAGAGTCTCCAATACAGCAAGAAACATGAGCATTCCCAGAAAAAAAGAACTGTGTTTCCTACTCATATGGACCATATCTAGTTGAACACTGCTTATGCAACTGTAACAAATCACAGCAGGTGTTACATAGATGCCCTTTAATTAATAGTGAACATCGTGTTGGGTTCGTGAACTTTGAAAATTCATTTGAGCGGAAAAATCAATGGGTTTACCGGAAATGAACTCTTGCTTCTAGTAAGACAAAGAGCCTTTGGTTGAACTCCGTTTGTGAAGGTAAATTCACACCAGTGTTCTCATCCATGAAACACCCTCTGTTTTAATGCAACAAGCATCCTCTTTTTTCCAGAGTCTGCAATACAGCAAGAAATATGAGCATGTCCAGAAAAAAAGAACTGTGTTTTCTACTCATACGGACCATATCTAGTTGAACTCTGCTCATTAAACTATAATAAACCACATCATCTCTTACATTGATGCTCTTTAGGTAATATTGAAAATCGTGTTGGGTTCGTGAACTGTGTAAATTCATTTGAGCCAAAAAATAACTGGGTTTACTGGAAATGAACTATTGCTTGTAGAAAGACAAACAGCATTTGGTTTAACTCCGTTTGTGAAGTGAAATTCAGACCAGTGTCCTCATCCATGAAACATTCTCTGTTTTAACGCAAGAAGCATCCTCTTCTGTCCAGAATCTGCAATACAGCAAGAAATATGAGCATGTCCAGAAAAAATGTACTGTGTTTCCTACTCATACGGACCATATCTAGTTGAACTCTGCTCATTAAACTAGAACAAACCACAGCATCTCTTACATAGATGCTCTTTAGTTTATAGTGAAAATCGTGTTGGGTTCGTGAACTGTGTAAATTCATTTGGGCCAAAAAATCACTGGGTTTACCGGAAATGAACTCTTGCTTGTAGGTAGACACAGTGGCTTTGGTTTAACTCCGTTTGTGAAGGGAAATTTAGACCAGTTTTCTCATCCATGAAACACCCTCTATTTTAACCCAAGAAGCATCCTCTTCTTTCCAGAGTCTGAAATACAGCAAGAAATATGAGCATGTCCAGAAAAATAGAACTGTGTTTCCTACTCATACGGACCATATCTACTTGAACTCTGCTTATGAAACTGTAACAAAACACAGCATTTCTTACATAGATGCTGTTTAGTAAATATTGAAAAACGTGTTGGGTTCGTTAACTATGTAAATTCATTTGAGCTGAAAAATCAATGGGTATACCAGAAATGTACTCTTGCTTGTAGGAAGACACAGGGTTTGGTTTAACTCCGTTTGTGAAGGGAAATTCAGACCAGTGTTTTCATCCATGAAACACCCTCTGTTTTAACGCAAGAAGCATCCTCTTCTTTCCAGAATCTGCAACACAGCAAGAAATATGAGCATGTCCAGAAAAAAAGAACTGTGTTTTCTGCTCATACGGACCATATCTAGTTGAGATCTGCTTAGGAAACTGTAACAAACCACAGCATCTCTTACATAGATGCTCTTTACTTAATAGTGAAAAATGTGTTGGGTTCATGAACTATGTAAATTCATTTGAGCTGAAAAATCACTGGGCTTACAGGAATTGAACTCTTGCTTGTAGGAAGACACAGAGACTTTTGTTTCACTCTGTTTGTGAATGGAAATTCAGACAAGAGTTCTCATCCATGAAACATACTCTGTTTTAACGCAAGAAGAATGCTCTTCTTTCCAGCGTCTCCAATACAGCAAGAAACATGAGCATTCCCAGAAAAAAAGAACTGTATTTCCTACTCATAGGGACCATATCTATTTGAACTCTGCTTATGAAACTTTAACAAACCACAGCATCTCTTACATAGATGCTCTTTAGTTAATAGTGTAAAACGTGTTGGGTTCGTGAACTGTGTAAATTCATTTGAGCCGAAAAATCACTGGTTATACCAGAAATGAACTCTTCCTTTTTGGAAGACACAGGGTTTGGTTTAACTCCGTTTGTGAAGGTAAATTCAGACCAGTGTTCTCATCCATGAAACACCCTCTGTTTTAATGCAACAAGCATCCTCTTTTTTCCAGAGTCTGCAATACAGCAAGAAATATGAGCATGTCCAGAAAAAAAGAACTGTGTTTTCTACTAATACGGACCATATCTAGTTGAACTCTGCTCATTAAACTATAATAAACCACAGGATCTCTTACATTGATGCTCTTTAGGTAATATTGAAAATCGTGTTGGGTTCGTGAACTGTGTAAATTCATTTGAGCCAAAAAATAACTGGGTTTACTGGAAATGAACTATTGCTTGTAGAAAGACAAACAGCATTTGATTTAACTCCGTTTGTGAAGTGAAATTCAGACCAGTGTCCTCATCCATGAAACATTCTCTTTTTTAACGCAAGAAGCATCCTCTTCTGTCCAGAATCTGCAATACAGCAAGAAATATGAGCATGTCCAGAAAAAATGAACTGTGTTTCCTACTCATACGGACCATATCTATTTGAACTCTGCTTATGAAACTTTAACAAACCACAGCATCTCTTACATAGATGCTCTTTAGTTAATAGTGAAAAACGTGTTGGGTTCGTGAACTGTGTAAATTCATTTGAGCCGAAAAATCACTGGTTATACCAGAAATGAACTCTTCCTTGTAGGAAGACACAGGGTTTGGTTTAACTCCGTTTGTGAAGGTAAATTCAGACCAGTGTTCTCATCCATGAAACACCCTCTGTTTTAATGCAACAAGCATCCTCTTTTTTCCAGAGTCTGCAATACAGCAAGAAATATGAGCATGTCCAGAAAAAAAGAACTGTGTTTTCTACTCATACGGACCATATCTAGTTGAACTCTGCTCATTAAACTATAATAAACCACAGGATCTCTTACATTGATGCTCTTTAGGTAATATTGAAAATCGTGTTGGGTTCGTGAACTGTGTAAATTCATTTGAGCCAAAAAATAACTGGGTTTACTGGAAATGAACTATTGCTTGTAGAAAGTAAACAGCATTTGGTTTAACTCCGTTTGTGAAGTGAAATTCAGACCAGTGTCCTCATCCATGAAACATTCTCTTTTTTAACGCAAGAAGCATCCTCTTCTGTCCAGAATCTGCAATACAGCAAGAAATATGAGCATGTCCAGAAAAAATGAACTGTGTTTCCTACTCATACGGACCATATCTATTTGAACTCTGCTTATGAAACTTTAACAAACCACAGCATCTCTTACATAGATGCTCTTTAGTTAATAGTGAAAAACGTGTTGGGTTCGTGAATTGTGTAAATTCATTTGAGCCGAAAAATCAATGGGTATACCAGAAATGAACTCTTCCTTGTTGGAAGACACAGGGTTTGGTTTAACTCCGTTTGTGAAGGGAAATTCAGACCAGTGTTTTCATCGATGAAACACCCTCTTGTTTTAACGCAAGAAGCATCCTCTTCTTTCCAGAGTCTCCAATACAGCAAGAAACATGAGCATTCCCAGAAAAAAAGAACTGTGTTTCCTACTCATATGGACCATATCTAGTTGAACACTGCTTATGCAACTGTAACAAATCACAGCAGGTGTTACATAGATGCCCTTTAATTAATAGTGAACATCGTGTTGGGTTCGTGAACTTTGAAAATTCATTTGAGCGGAAAAATCAATGGGTTTACCGGAAATGAACTCTTGCTTCTAGTAAGACAAAGAGCCTTTGGTTGAACTCCGTTTGTGAAGGTAAATTCACACCAGTGTTCTCATCCATGAAACACCCTCTGTTTTAATGCAACAAGCATCCTCTTTTTTCCAGAGTCTGCAATACAGCAAGAAATATGAGCATGTCCAGAAAAAAAGAACTGTGTTTTCTACTCATACGGACCATATCTAGTTGAACTCTGCTCATTAAACTATAATAAACCACATCATCTCTTACATTGATGCTCTTTAGGTAATATTGAAAATCGTGTTGGGTTCGTGAACTGTGTAAATTCATTTGAGCCAAAAAATAACTGGGTTTACTGGAAATGAACTATTGCTTGTAGAAAGACAAACAGCATTTGGTTTAACTCCGTTTGTGAAGTGAAATTCAGACCAGTGTCCTCATCCATGAAACATTCTCTGTTTTAACGCAAGAAGCATCCTCTTCTGTCCAGAATCTGCAATACAGCAAGAAATATGAGCATGTCCAGAAAAAATGTACTGTGTTTCCTACTCATACGGACCATATCTAGTTGAACTCTGCTCATTAAACTAGAACAAACCACAGCATCTCTTACATAGATGCTCTTTAGTTTATAGTGAAAATCGTGTTGGGTTCGTGAACTGTGTAAATTCATTTGGGCCAAAAAATCACTGGGTTTACCGGAAATGAACTCTTGCTTGTAGGTAGACACAGTGGCTTTGGTTTAACTCCGTTTGTGAAGGGAAATTTAGACCAGTTTTCTCATCCATGAAACACCCTCTATTTTAACCCAAGAAGCATCCTCTTCTTTCCAGAGTCTGAAATACAGCAAGAAATATGAGCATGTCCAGAAAAATAGAACTGTGTTTCCTACTCATACGGACCATATCTACTTGAACTCTGCTTATGAAACTGTAACAAAACACAGCATTTCTTACATAGATGCTGTTTAGTAAATATTGCAAAACGTGTTGGGTTCGTTAACTATGTAAATTCATTTGAGCTGAAAAATCAATGGGTATACCAGAAATGTACTCTTGCTTGTAGGAAGACACAGGGTTTGGTTTAACTCCGTTTGTGAAGGGAAATTCAGACCAGTGTTTTCATCCATGAAACACCCTCTGTTTTAACGCAAGAAGCATCCTCTTCTTTCCAGAATCTGCAACACAGCAAGAAATATGAGCATGTCCAGAAAAAAAGAACTGTGTTTTCTGCTCATACGGACCATATCTAGTTGAGATCTGCTTAGGAAACTGTAACAAACCACAGCATCTCTTACATAGATGCTCTTTACTTAATAGTGAAAAATGTGTTGGGTTCATGAACTATGTAAATTCATTTGAGCTGAAAAATCACTGGGCTTACAGGAATTGAACTCTTGCTTGTAGGAAGACACAGAGACTTTTGTTTCACTCTGTTTGTGAATGGAAATTCAGACAAGAGTTCTCATCCATGAAACATACTCTGTTTTAACGCAAGAAGAATGCTCTTCTTTCCAGCGTCTCCAATACAGCAAGAAACATGAGCATTCCCAGAAAAAAAGAACTGTATTTCCTACTCATAGGGACCATATCTATTTGAACTCTGCTTATGAAACTTTAACAAACCACAGCATCTCTTACATAGATGCTCTTTAGTTAATAGTGTAAAACGTGTTGGGTTCGTGAACTGTGTAAATTCATTTGAGCCGAAAAATCACTGGTTATACCAGAAATGAACTCTTCCTTTTTGGAAGACACAGGGTTTGGTTTAACTCCGTTTGTGAAGGTAAATTCAGACCAGTGTTCTCATCCATGAAACACCCTCTGTTTTAATGCAACAAGCATCCTCTTTTTTCCAGAGTCTGCAATACAGCAAGAAATATGAGCATGTCCAGAAAAAAAGAACTGTGTTTTCTACTCATACGGACCATATCTAGTTGAACTCTGCTCATTAAACTATAATAAACCACAGGATCTCTTACATTGATGCTCTTTAGGTAATATTGAAAATCGTGTTGGGTTCGTGAACTGTGTAAATTCATTTGAGCCAAAAAATAACTGGGTTTACTGGAAATGAACTATTGCTTGTAGAAAGTAAACAGCATTTGGTTTAACTCCGTTTGTGAAGTGAAATTCAGACCAGTGTCCTCATCCATGAAACATTCTCTTTTTTAACGCAAGAAGCATCCTCTTCTGTCCAGAATCTGCAATACAGCAAGAAATATGAGCATGTCCAGAAAAAATGAACTGTGTTTCCTACTCATACGGACCATATCTATTTGAACTCTGCTTATGAAACTTTAACAAACCACAGCATCTCTTACATAGATGCTCTTTAGTTAATAGTGAAAAACGTGTTGGGTTCGTGAACTGTGTAAATTCATTTGAGCCGAAAAATCACTGGTTATACCAGAAATGAACTCTTCCTTGTAGGAAGACACAGGGTTTGGTTTAACTCCGTTTGTGAAGGTAAATTCAGACCAGTGTTCTCATCCATGAAACACCCTCTGTTTTAATGCAACAAGCATCCTCTTTTTTCCAGAGTCTGCAATACAGCAAGAAATATGAGCATGTCCAGAAAAAAAGAACTGTGTTTTCTACTCATACGGACCATATCTAGTTGAACTCTGCTCATTAAACTATAATAAACCACAGGATCTCTTACATTGATGCTCTTTAGGTAATATTGAAAATCGTGTTGGGTTCGTGAACTGTGTAAATTCATTTGAGCCAAAAAATAACTGGGTTTACTGGAAATGAACTTTTGCTTGTAGAAAGACAAACAGCATTTGGTTTAACTCCGTTTGTGAAGTGAAATTCAGACCAGTGTCCTCATCCATGAAACATTCTCTTTTTTAACGCAAGAAGCATCCTCTTCTGTCCAGAATCTGCAATACAGCAAGAAATATGAGCATGTCCAGAAAAAATGAACTGTGTTTCCTACTCATACGGACCATATCTAGTTGAACTCTGCTCATTAAACTAGAACAAACCACAGCATCTCTTACATAGATGCTCTTTAGTTTATAGTGAAAATCGTGTTGGGTTCGTGAACTGTGTAAATTCATTTGAGCTAAAAAAATCACTGGGTTTACCGGAAATGAACTCTTGCTTGTAGGTAGACACAGTGGCTTTGGTTTAACTCCGTTTGTGAAGGGAAATTCAGACCAGTGTTCTCATCCATGAAACCCCCTCTATTTTAACGCAAGAAGCATCCTCTTCTTTCCAGAGTCTGAAATACAGCAAGAAATATGAGCATGTCCAGAAAAATAGAACTGTGTTTCCTACTCATACGGACCATATCTACTTGAACTCTGCTTATGAAGCTGTAACAAACCACAGCATCTCTTACATAGATGCTGTTTAGTAAATATTGAAAAACGTGTTGGGTTCGTGAACTATGTAAATTCATTTGAGCTGAAAAATCAATGGGTATACCAGAAATGTACTCTTGCTTGTAGGAAGACACAGGGTTTGGTTTAACTCCGTTTGTGAAGGGAAATTCAGACCAGTGTTTTCATCCATGAAACACCCTCTGTTTTAACGCAAGAAGCATCCTCTTCTTTCCAGAGTCTGCAACACAGCAAGAAATATGAGCATGTCCTGAAAATAAGAACTGTGTTTTCTGCTCATACGGACCATATCTAGTTGAGATCTGCTTAGGAAACTGTAACAAACCTCAGCATCTCTTACATAGATGCTCTTTACTTAATAGTGAAAAATGTGTTGGGTTCGTGAAATATGTAAATTCATTTGAGCTGAAAAATCACTGGGCTTACCAGAATTGAACTCTTGCTTGTAGGAAGACACAGAGACTTTTGTTTCACTCTGTTTGTGAAGGGAAATTCAGACCAGAGTTCTCATCCATGAAACATACTTTGTTTTAACACAAGAAGTATGCTCTTCTTTCCAGCATCTCCAATACAGCAAGAAACATGAGCATTCCCAGAAAAAAAGAACTGTGATTCTTACTCATACAGACCATATCCAGTTAAACTCTGCTTATGAAACTGTAACAAACCACAGCATCTCTTACATAGATGCTCTTTTATTTATAATGAAAAACGTGTTGGGTTAGTGAACTGTGTAAATTCATTTGAACCGAAAAATCACTGGGTTTACCCGAAATGAACTCTTGCTTGTAGAAAGACACAGAGATTTTGGTTTAACTCCGTTTCTGAAGGAAAATTCAGAACAGTGTTCTCATCCATGAAACACCCTCTGTTTTAACTCAAGAAGAATCCTCTTCATTCCAGAGTCCACAACACAGCAAGAAATATGAGCATGTCGAGAAAAAAAGAACAGTGTTTCCAACTCATAAGGACCATAACTAGTTGAACTCTGCTTATGAAACTGTAACAAACTACAGCATCTCTTACATAGATGCTCTTTAGTTAATAGTGAAAAATATGTTGGGTTCGTGAAATGTGTAAATTCATTTGAGCTGAAAAATCACTAGGCTTACCGGAAATGAACTCTTGCTTGTACGAAGACACAGAACCTTTGGTTTAACCCCGTTTCTGATGGAAAATTCAGACCGGTGTTCTCATCCATGAAACATACTCTGTTTTAACGCAAGAAGAATGCTCTTCTTTCCAGCGTCTCCAATACAGCAAGAAACATGAGCATGCCCAGAAAAAAAGAACTGTATTTCCTACTCATAGGGACCATATCTATTTGAACTCTGCTTATGAAACTGTAACAAATCACAGCAGGTGTTACATAGATGCTCTTTAATTAATATTGAAAATCGTGTTGGGTTCGTGAACTGTGTAAATTCATTTGCGCCAAAAAATAACTGGGTTTACTGGAAATGAACTATTGCTTGTAGAAAGACAAACAGCATTTGGTTTAACTCCGTTTGTGAAGTGAAATTCAGACCAGTGTCCTCATCCATGAAACATTCTCTGTTTTAACGCAAGAAGCATCCTCTTCTGTCCAGAATCTGCAATACAGCAAGAAATATGCGCATGTCCAGAAAAAATGTAGAGTGTTTCCTACTCATACGGACCATATCTAGTTGAACTCTGCTCATTAAACTAGAACAAACCACAGCATCTCTTACATAGATGCTCTTTAGTTTATAGTGAAAATCGTGTTGGGTTCGTGAACTGTGTAAATTCATTTGGGCCAAAAAATCACTGGGTTTACCGGAAATGAACTCTTGCTTGTAGGTAGACACAGTGGCTTTGGTTTAACTCCGTTTGTGAAGGGAAATTCAGACCAGTGTTCTCATCCATGAAACACCCTCTATTTTAACGCAAGAAGCATCCTCTTCTTTCCAGAGTCTGAAATACAGCAAGAAATATGAGCATGTCCAGAAAAATAGAACTGTGTTTCCTATTCATACGGACCATATCTACTTGAACTCTGCTTATGAAACTGTAACAAACCACAGCATCTCTTACATAGATGCTCTTTAGTTAATAGTGAAAAACGTGTTGGGTTCGTGAACTGTGGAAATTCATTTGAGCAGAAAAATCACTGGGTTTACCGGAAATGAACTCTTGCTTGTAGGAAGACACAGTGGCTTTGGTTTAACTCCGTTTGGGAAGGGAAATTCAGACCAGTGTTCTTATCCATGAAACATACTCTGTTTTCACGCAAGAAGAATGCTCTTCTTTCCAGCGTCTCCAATAAAGCAATAAAAATGAGCATGCACAGAAAAAAAGAACAGTGTTTCCTACTCATAGGGACCATATCTATTTGAACTCTGCTTATGATACTGTAGTAAAGAACAGCGTCTCTTACATAGATGCTGTTTAGCAAATATTGAAAAACGTGTTGGGTTCGTGAACTATGTAAATTCATTTGAGCTGAAAAATCAATGGGTATACCAGAAATGTACTCTTGCTTGAAGGAAGACACAGGGTTTGGTTTAACTCCGTTTGTGAAGGGAAATTCAGACCAGTGTTTTCATCCATGAAACACCCTCTGTTTTAACGCAAGAAGCATCCTCTTCTTTCCAGAGTCTGCAACACAGCAAGAAATATGAGCATGTCCAGAAAAAAAGAACTGTGTTTTCTGCTCATACGGACCATATCTAGTTGAGATCTGCTTAGGAAACTGTAACAAACCACAGCATCTCTTACATAGATGCTCTTTAGTTAATAGTGAAAATCGTTTTGGGTCCGTGAACTGTGTAAATTAATTTGAGCCGAAAAACCCTGGGTTTACAGGAAATGAACTCTTGCTTGTAGGAAGACACAGAGGCTTTGGTTTCACTCCGTTTGTGAAGGGAAATTCAGACCAGAGTTCTCATCCATGAAACATACTTTGTTTTAACGCAAGAAGCATGCTCTTCTTTCCAGCGTCTCCAATACAGCAAGAAACATGAGCATTCCCAGAAAAAAAGAACTGTGTTTCTTACTCATACAGACCATATCCAGTTAAACTCTGCTTATGAAACTGTAACAAACCACAGCATCTCTTACATAGATGCTCTTTCATTTATAATGAAAAACATGTTGGGTTAGTGAACTGTGTAAATTCATTTCAACCGAAAAATCACTGGGTTTACCCGAAATGAACTCTTGCTTGTAGGAAGACACAGAACCTTTGGATTAACTCCGTTTCTGATGGAAAATTCAGACCGGTGTTCTCATCCATGAAACATACTCTGTTTAAACGCAAGAAGAATGCTCTTCTTTCCAGCGTCTCCAATACAGCAAGAAACATGAGCATGCCCAGAAAAAAATATCTGTGTTTCCTACTCATAGGGACCATATCTATTTGAACTCTGCTTATGAAACTTTAACAAACCACAGCATCTCTTACATAGATGCTCTTTAGTTAATAGTGAAAATCGTGTTGGGTTCGTGAAATTTGAAAATTCATTTGAGCCGAAAAATCACTGGGCTTCCTGGAAATGAACTCTTGCTTTTTGGAAGACACAGTGCCTTTGGTTTAACTCCTTTTCTTGATGGAAAATTCAGACCGGTGTTCTCATCCCTGAAACATACTCTGTTTTAACGTGAGAAGCATGCTCTTCTTTCCAGCGTCTCCAATACAGCAAGAAACATGAGCGTGCTCAGAAAAAAAGAACTTTGTTTCCAACTGTTACAGACATTATCTAGTTGAACTCTGCTTATGAAAGTGTAACAAACCACAGCATGTGTTACATTGATGCTCTTTAGTTAATAGTGAAAAACGTGTTGGGTTCATGACCTGTGTATATTCATTTTACCCGAAAAACCCTGGGTTTACCGGAAATGAACTCCTGCTTGTAGGAAGACACAGAGGATTTGGTTTCACTCCGTTTGTGAAGGGAAATTCAGACCATAGTTCTCATCCATGAAACACCCTCTGTTTTAACGCAGAAGCATCCTCTTCTTTCCAGAGTCTGAAGTACAGCAAGAAACATGAGCATGCCCAGAAAAAAAGAACTGTGTTTCCTACTCATACGGACCATATCTAGGTGAACTCTGCTTATGGAACTGTAACAAACCACAGCATCTCTTACATAGATGCTCTTTAGTTAATAGTGAAAATCGTGTTGGGTTCGTGAACTGTGTAAATTCATTTGAGCCGAAAAATCCCTGGGAATACCAGAAATGAATTCTTGCTTGTAGGAAGACACAGGGTTTGGTTTTACTCTGTTTTTGAAGGAAAATTCACACCAGTGTTCACATCCAAGAAATATTCTCTGTTTTAACGCAAGAAGCATCCTCTTCATTCCAGAGTCCACAATAGAGCAAGAAACATGAGCATGTCGAGAAAAAAAGAACAGTGTTTCCTACTCATAGGGACCATATCTATTTGAACTCTGCTTATGAAACTGTAGTAAAGAACAGCGTCTCTTACATAGATGCTCTTAAGTTAATAGTGAAAAACGTGTTGGGTTCGTGAACTGTGTAAATTCATTTGAGCCGAAAAATCACTGGGTTTACCGGAAAAGAACTCTTGCATGTAGAAAGACAAAGAGACTTTGGTTTATCTCCGTTTCTGAAGGAAAATTCAGACCAGTGTTCTCATCCATGAAACACCCTCTGTTTTAACGCAAGTATCATCCTCTTTTTTCCAGAGTCTGAAAAACAGCAAGAAATATGAGCATGTACAGAAAAAAAAGAACTGTGTTTCCTACTCATACAGACCATATCTAGTTGAACTCTGCTCATTAAACTGGAACAAACCACAGCATCTCTTACATAGATGCTCTTTAGTTAATAGTGCAAAATGTGTTGGGTTCGTGAACTGTGTAAATTCATTTGAGCCGAAAAATCACTAGGCTTACCGGAAATGAACTCTTGCTTGTAGGAAGACACAGAGCCTTTGGTTTAACTCCATTTCTGATGGAACATTCAGACCGGTGTTCTCATCCATGTCACATACTCTGTTTTAACGCAAGAAGAATGCTCTTCTTTCCAGCGTCTCCAATACAGCAAGAAACATGAGCATGCCCAGAAAAAAAGAACTGAGTTTCCTACTCATAGGGACCATATCTATTTGAACTCTGCTTATGAAACTGTAGTAAAGAACAGCGTCTCTTACATAGATGCTCTTTAGTTAATAGTGAAAAACGTGTTGCGTGCGGGAACTATGTAAATTCATTTGAGCTGAAAAATCACTGGGTTTACCGGAAATGAACTCTTGCATGTAGAAAGACAAAGAGACTTTGGTTTAACTCCGTTTCTGAAGGAAAATTCAGACCAGTGTTCTCATCCATGAAACACCCTCTGTTTTAACGCAAGAAGCATCCTCTTCTTTCCAGAGTCTGAAATACAGCAAGAAATATGAGCATGTACAGAAAAAAAGAACTGTGTTTCCTACTGATACGGACCATATCTAGCTGAACTCTGCTCATTAAACTGGAACAAACCACAGGATCTCTTACATAGATGCTCTTTAATTAATAGTGAAAATCGTGTTGGGTTCGTGAAATTGGAAAATTCATTTGAGCCGAAAAATCACTGGGTTTACCGGAAATGAACTCTTGCTTGTAGGAAGGCAAAGAGCGTTTGGTTTAACTCCTTTGTGAAGGGAAATTGAGACCAGTGTTCTCATCCATGAAACACCTTCTGTTTTAACGCAGGAAGCATCCTCTTCTGTCCAGAATCTGCAATACAGCAAGAAATGTGAGCATGTCCAGAAAAAATGAACTGTGTTGTCTACTCATCTGGACCGTATCTAGTTGAACTCTGATTATGAAACTGTAACAAACTACAGCATCTCTTACATAGATGCTCTTTAGTTAATAGTGCAAAATGTGTTGGGTTCGTGAACTGTGTAAATTCATTTGAGCCGAAAAATCACTAGGCTTACCGGAAATGAACTCTTGCTTGTAGGAAGACACAGAGCCTTTGGTTTAACTCCATTTCTGATGGAACATTCAGACCGGTGTTCTCATCCATGTCACATACTCTGTTTTAACGCAAGAAGAATGCTCTTCTTTCCATCGTCTCCAATACAGCAAGAAACATGAGCATGCCCAGAAAAAAAGAACTGTGTTTCCTACTCATAGGGACCATATCTATTTGAACTCTGCTTATGAAACTGTAATAAAGAAGAGCGTCCCTTACATAGATGCTCTTTAGTTAATAGTGAAAAACGTGTTGGGTGCGGGAACTATGTAAATTCATTTGAGCTGAAAAATCACTGGGTTTACCGGAAATGAACTCTTGCATGTAGAAAGACAAAGAGACTTTGGTTTAACTACGTTTCAGAAGGGAAATTCAGACCATAGTTCTCATCCATGAAACACCCTCTGTTTTAACGCAAGAAGCATCCTCTTCTTTCCAGAGTCTGAAATATAGCAAGAAACATGAGCATGCCCAGAAAGAAAGAACTGTGTTTCCTACTCATACAGACCATATCTAGTTGAACTCTGCTTATGAAACTGTAACAAACCCCAGCATCTCTTACATAGATGCTCTTTAGTTAATAGTGAAAATCGTGTTGGGTTCGTGAACTGTGTAAATTCATTTGAGCCAAAAAATGACTGGGTATACCAGAAATGAACTCTTGTTTGTAGGAAGACACAGGGTTTGGTTTTACTCCGTTTCTGAAGGAAAATTCACACCAGTGTTCACATCCAAGAAATATACTCTGTTTTAACGCAAGAAGCATCCTCTTCATTCCAGAGTCCACAATAGAGCAAGAAACATGAGCTTGTCGAGAAAAAAAGAACAGTGTTTCCTACTCATATGGACCATATCTAGTTGAACTCTGCTCATTAAACTGTAAGAAACCACAGCATCTCTTAAATAGATGCTCTTTAATTAATAGTGAAATCGTGTTGGGTTCATGAAATTTGAAAATTCATTTGAGCAGAAAAATCACTGGGTTTACCGGTAATGAACACTTGCTTGTAGGAAGACAAAGAGTGTTTCGTTTAACTCCATTTCTGATGGAACATTCAGACTGGTGTTCTCATCCATGTGTCATACTCTGTTTTAACGCAAGAAGAATGCTCTTCTTTCCAGCATCTCCAATACAGCAAGAAACATGAGCATGTCCAGAAAAAATGAACTGTGTTGTCTACTCATCTGGACCATATCTAGTTGAACTCTGATTATGAAACTGTAACAAACTACAGCATCTCTTACATAGATGCTCTTTAGTTAATAGTGCAAAATGTGTTGGGTTCGTGAACTGTGTAAATTCATTTGAGCCGAAAAATCACTAGGCTTACCGGAAATGAACTCTTGCTTGTAGGAAGACACAGAGCCTTTGGTTTAACTCCGTTTCTGATGGAAAATTCAGACCGGTGTTCTCATCCATGTCACATACTCTGTTTTAACGCAAGAAGAATGCTCTTCTGTCCAGAATCTGCAATACAGCAAGAAATATGAGCATGTCCAGAAAAAATGAACTGTGTTATCTACTCATCTGGACCATATAGTTGAACTCTGATTATGAAACTGTAACAAACTACAGCATCTCTTACATAGATGCTCTTTAGTTAATAGTGCAAAATGTGTTGGGTTCGTGAACTGTGTAAATTCATTTGAGCCGAAAAATCACTAGGCTTACCGGAAATGAACTCTTGCTTGTAGGAAGACACAGAGCCTTTGGTTTGACTCCATTTCTGATGGAACATTCAGACCGGTGTTCTCATCCATGTCACATACTCTGTTTTAACGCAAGAAGAATGCTCTTCTTTCCATCGTCTCCAATACAGCAAGAAACATGAGCATGTCGAGAAAAAAAGAACAGTGTTTCCTACTCATATGGACCATATCTAGTTGAACTCTGCTCATTAAACTGTAAGAAACCACAGCATCTCTTAAATAGATGCTCTTTAATTAATAGTGAAATCGTGTTGGGTTCGTGATATTTGAAAATTCATTTGAGCCGAAAAATCACTAGGCTTACTGGAAATGAACACTTGCTTGTAGGAAGACAAAGAACGTTTGGTTTAACTCCATTTCTGATGGAACATTCAGACTGGTGTTCTCATCCATGTGTCATACTCTGTTTGAACGCAAGAAGAATGCTCTTCTTTCCAGCGTCTCCAATACAGCAAGAAACATGAGCATGCCCAGAAAAAAAGAACTGTGTTTCCTACTCATAGGGACCATATCTATTTGAACTCTGCTTATGAAACTGTAGTAAAGAACAGCGTCTCTTACATAGATGCTCTTAAGTTAATAGTGAAAAACGAGTTGGGTTCGTGAACTGTGTAAATTCATTTGAGCCGAAAAATCACTGGGTTTACCGGAAATGAACTCTTGCATGTAGAAAGACAAAGAGACTTTGGTTTAACTCAGTTTCTGAAGGAAAATTCAGACCAGTGTTCTCATCCATGAAACACCCTCTGTTTTAACGCAAGTATCATCCTCTTTTTTCCAGAGTCTGAAAAACAGCAAGAAATATGAGCATGTACAGAAAAAAAAGAACTGTGTTTCCTACTCATACGGACCATATCTAGTTGAACTCTGCTCATTAAACTGGAACAAACCACAGCATCTCTTACATAGATGCTCTTTAGTTAATAGTGCAAAATGTGTTGGGTTCGTGAACTGTGTAAATTCATTTGAGCCGAAAAATCACTAGGCTTACCGGAAATGAACTCTTGCTTGTAGGAAGACACAGAGCCTTTGGTTTAACTCCATTTCTGATGGAACATTCAGACCGGTGTTCTCATCCATTTCACATATTCTGTTTTAACGCAAGAAGAATGCTCTTCTTTCCATCGTCTCCAATACAGCAAGAAACATGAGCATGCCCAGAAAAAAAGAACTGTGTTTCCTACTCATAGGGACCATATCTATTTGAACTCTGCTTATGAAACTGTAATAAAGAACAGCGTCTCTCACATAGATGCTCTTTAGTTAATAGTGAAAAACGTGTTGGGTGCGGGAACTATGTAAATTCATTTGAGCTGAAAAATCACTGGGTTTACCGGAAATGAACTCTTGCATGTAGAAAGACAAAGAGACTTTGGTTTAACTCTGTTTCTGAAGGAAAATTCAGACCAGTGTTCTCATCCATGAAACACCCTCTGTTTTAACGCAAGAAGCATCCTCTTCTTTCCAGAGTCTGAAATACAGCAAGAAATATGAGCATGTACAGAAAAAAAGAACTGTGTTTCCTACTGATACGGACCATATCTAGCTGAACTCTGCTCATTAAACTGGAACAAACCACAGGATCTCTTACATAGATGCTCTTTAATTAATAGTGAAAATCGTGTTGGGTTCGTGAAATTTGAAAATTCATTTGAGCCGAAAAATCACTGGGCTTCCTGGAAATGAACTCTTGCTTTTTGGAAGACACAGTGCCTTTGGTTTAACTCCTTTTCTTGATGGAAAATTCAGACCGGTGTTCTCATCCCTGAAACATACTCTGTTTTAACGTGAGAAGCATGCTCTTCTTTCCAGCGTCTCCAATACAGCAAGAAACATGAGCGTGCTCAGAAAAAAAGAACTTTGTTTCCAACTGTTACAGACATTATCTAGTTGAACTCTGCTTATGAAAGTGTAACAAACCACAGCATGTGTTACATTGATGCTCTTTAGTTAATAGTGAAAAACGTGTTGGGTTCATGACCTGTGTATATTCATTTTACCCGAAAAACCCTGGGTTTACCGGAAATGAACTCCTGCTTGTAGGAAGACACAGAGGATTTGGTTTCACTCCGTTTGTGAAGGGAAATTCAGACCATAGTTCTCATCCATGAAACACCCTCTGTTTTAACGCAGAAGCATCCTCTTCTTTCCAGAGTCTGAAATACAGCAAGAAACATGAGCATGCCCAGAAAAAAAGAACTGTGTTTCCTACTCATACGGACCATATCTAGGTGAACTCTGCTTATGGAACTGTAACAAACCACAGCATCTCTTACATAGATGCTCTTTAGTTAATAGTGAAAATCGTGTTGGGTTCGTGAACTGTGTAAATTCATTTGAGCCGAAAAATCACTGGGAATACCAGAAATGAATTCTTGCTTGTAGGAAGACACAGGGTTTGGTTTTACTCTGTTTTTGAAGGAAAATTCACACCAGTGTTCACATCCAAGAAATATTCTCTGTTTTAACGCAAGAAGCATCCTCTTCATTCCAGAGTCCACAATAGAGCAAGAAACATGAGCATGTCGAGAAAAAAAGAACAGTGTTTCCTACTCATAGGGACCATATCTATTTGAACTCTGCTTATGAAACTGTAGTAAAGAACAGCGTCTCTTACATAGATGCTCTTAAGTTAATAGTGAAAAACGTGTTGGGTTCGTGAACTGTGTAAATTCATTTGAGCCGAAAAATCACTGGGTTTACCGGAAATGAACTCTTGCATGTAGAAAGACAAAGAGACTTTGGTTTAACTCCGTTTCTGAAGGAAAATTCAGACCAGTGTTCTCATCCATGAAACACCCTCTGTTTTAACGCAAGTATCATCCTCTTTTTTCCAGAGTCTGAAATACAGCAAGAAATATGAGCATGTACAGAAAAAAAGAACTGTGTTTCCTACTGATACGGACCATATCTAGCTGAACTCTGCTCATTAAACTGGAACAAACCACAGGATCTCTTACATAGATGCTCTTTAATTAATAGTGAAAATCGTGTTGGGTTCGTGAAATTGGAAAATTCATTTGAGCCGAAAAATCACTGGGTTTACCGGAAATGAACTCTTGCTTGTAGGAAGGCAAAGAGCGTTTGGTTTAACTCCGTTTGTGAAGGGAAATTGAGACCAGTGTTCTCATCCATGAAACACCTTCTGTTTTAACGCAGGAAGCATCCTCTTCTGTCCAGAATCTGCAATACAGCAAGAAATGTGAGCATGTCCAGAAAAAATGAACTGTGTTGTCTACTCATCTGGACCGTATCTAGTTGAACTCTGATTATGAAACTGTAACAAACTACAGCATCTCTTACATAGATGCTCTTTAGTTAATAGTGCAAAATGTGTTGGGTTCGTGAACTGTGTAAATTCATTTGAGCCGAAAAATCACTAGGCTTACCGGAAATGAACTCTTGCTTGTAGGAAGACACAGAGCCTTTGGTTTAACTCCATTTCTGATGGAACATTCAGACCGGTGTTCTCATCCATGTCACATACTCTGTTTTAACGCAAGAAGAATGCTCTTCTTTCCATCGTCTCCAATACAGCAAGAAACATGAGCATGCCCAGAAAAAAAGAACTGTGTTTCCTACTCATAGGGACCATATCTATTTGAACTCTGCTTATGAAACTGTAATAAAGAAGAGCGTCCCTTACATAGATGCTCTTTAGTTAATAGTGAAAAACGTGTTGGGTGCGGGAACTATGTAAATTCATTTGAGCTGAAAAATCACTGGGTTTACCGGAAATGAACTCTTGCATGTAGAAAGACAAAGAGACTTTGGTTTAACTACGTTTCAGAAGGGAAATTCAGACCATAGTTCTCATCCATGAAACACCCTCTGTTTTAACGCAAGAAGCATCCTCTTCTTTCCAGAGTCTGAAATATAGCAAGAAACATGAGCATGCCCAGAAAGAAAGAACTGTGTTTCCTACTCATACAGACCATATCTAGTTGAACTCTGCTTATGAAACTGTAACAAACCCCAGCATCTCTTACATAGATGCTCTTTAGTTAATAGTGAAAATCGTGTTGGGTTCGTGAACTGTGTAAATTCATTTGAGCCAAAAAATGACTGGGTATACCAGAAATGAACTCTTGTTTGTAGGAAGACACAGGGTTTGGTTTTACTCCGTTTCTGAAGGAAAATTCACACCAGTGTTCACATCCAAGAAATATACTCTGTTTTAACGCAAGAAGCATCCTCTTCATTCCAGAGTCCACAATAGAGCAAGAAACATGAGCTTGTCGAGAAAAAAAGAACAGTGTTTCCTACTCATATGGACCATATCTAGTTGAACTCTGCTCATTAAACTGTAAGAAACCACAGCATCTCTTAAATAGATGCTCTTTAATTAATAGTGAAATCGTGTTGGGTTCATGAAATTTG